>BHFT01026427.1:0-30807 GCA_004320025.1 Laticauda laticaudata
AACCTGGGACCATGCTATTTTCAGAAAAGATGTTTTATTTGTATTTTGTTTTTGTGAAAACCCAAATAAAATTTTCAAGAAAAACAAAAAACCAAAACTGGACCAAAAAAATTAGGAATGCAGAATAAACTTAATTCTAAGTGTGGCATGTAGCTTACGAATAAAGTATGTTATTGCAGGCATATACAGAATTGAGAATGAGCAATGGGGGGCAGGTGATGTCACATATATCATGACATAATTATACAAATGATACATTATATAATCAAAATTCTTTTGTCCAATGATATCATGGTGTTTATGATCTTATCATGGCTTCTACTAGATAATATGCTGATAAGTATTAAATGGAGTTTTCTTATGTTTGATCAGTGTGATTATTGACCAATTGCTTGTGTCAAAATGTAAAGAACTGGATTAACTTTAAAAGGCAATAAAAATGGAAGATTTGAAGATTGCAGGCACATGAGATAGATCTCAATGCAAGAAGTATATCATTTGGCCTCATAAAGCTGGACTAACTATGAATGGTTTCCTTTGTGAAATTCATATATGATGCAAAATGTAGGAAATCTTATCCAGAAGCCTTTTTTCTCCCCATAGAGGAGTTCAAAAGATAATATAAAAAATTGCATCTGGTCAACAGATAAAGTGTCATTTTTTTATATTTTTTATCAGCAAGCCCTTACTGTTTGTGAAAGGTCATGCCTTTCAATAGAATATCAAAATCATACTATTGTTTGGATTACTAGAATACATGTGTTTATGTGCCCATGTGTATATACATACACACAAAACCTGAATTTCTCCTGAAGAAATCCATCAAAAATAGATATGTTGTTTAAAAACATATCCCTGTATATTTAAAAAATTAAATAAATTCTGAACAAATATTGCATTAATCTATGACTCATATATTGCTTTAATATTGCATTAGTAGCAAATTAGAATCTAAGGCTGGAGTTCCATGTTTTGAATATTAACTGATGATGTTACCATGGCTGCCTTATAAGATTTTAATGGTCAGATTTTAATGAACCCCAGTAGAATTATAGCTAGTGTTCAAATAAAATGCAGTATGCTTTCTTGAAATCTGCAATTCACTGACTGCAAAGAAGGAAACTTACACTCATTACTTTCAGAGAGAGAACAAATGTTCAATTGTGAAGTGCTTCAGTTAAGATTCATCACCTAGTCTGTTTTCCAGGCTATTCAGTTACATATTCTAGCTGGACAAAGCTACTGACACACTTTCTGATACTAAAGTCCAACAGAGACAGTAGACAGAGACTACCCAGTAGACACTGTTCCTGCTTTTCTGGCAACATCAGGTGTACTTGTAGTCTTGATAGTTAAATCCTTCTCATTCCAGAAATTACAATTTTGATCTAGTCATTTCCAATTTACTTCTTTCTTCTGAATGCCTTACAATCTGTTTATTTCAGATTGAAGAAAAATTCCTCATTCAGAAAAATGAGGAAAAGCCATAGCATTTCTCATGGAAGTGGGCAGTTGCTGATCATATTTTTAAAATCATAAAATTAAATATATATTTTATATATATATAAGGCATAGTATAGTAGGGGAAAATGAAATAAAAAGAAAATCAACACATTACATTATTAGTAGTAAATATAATTGAACCTAAAGAAGGTTAAGTATATTTCAACTGTATTGATTTGAAAACCTTTGGTTTTAATATGTAATTAAATTAAAATGAAAGATATGTCTACAGAATATTTTGTCACCAATAGAATTAAGTTTTGGCTCTCCCCAGTTTATTTAATATTTCTGAAGAGGGCAGTTGCAAGAATTAAATTATTAAATTCTAAATCATAAAACATATGGTGATCATAAACAAAATCCACTGTATTTGGTATATTAAAAAAAACCCTATCTGGACCTTTTAATGGATTTTTGGAACATATTTTAAGTAAATGAAAACAGAAAGGAGAAACTCTTCCATCTGAGATTAAAAATGTGCAAATTATTACTCTTACTCAATGGTATGCATTTTGAATTGCCAGTTGGGTGGAAATATACAAATGGTCTAGACATTATTTTATTCCCAAGTATAACTATAGAGGCTGTAATAGTTGTATGATCAAAAGTAAATCCAAAAAGAATGTTTTAAGCATATAGGCCACGACATATTTGAATCCATTAGGAATGCATTAATGATCAAAGCAGCTCAGATGCTCCTGAATAAAGCACTTATTTTGCCCTGCAGTTGCCATAGTTCCTTTTTGTCACTTTAATACTAGCATATCATCTGAGAAAACACCCAACATGGTATTTTTTTCACTGTACTGTGTGCTTTGGGAGCCAGTGTTACTCATGTCTTGTCATTTTACTTAAGAGTGACTTTTCAAATTAACCCAAATCCCTACCTTATATATTAACAAAAAATGTGACAAGAAGTGGAGAGCTTTGTTATCCCCAGGTTGATATATTTGTAGCTGTCCCACGTTCTGTTGGTTCTACCATAGATTTGGGTTGGAAAAAGACACTATTATTTCTCTGGTATTCTTCAGGTATATTACTTAGGTCTTTCTTCTCCTGAGCTGCTGGGTTTGTTCCAAGAAAAATAAGAGATGTTGAATTACTATTTTTGTTATTGTAACTCAATTCCTGTCTCCCTTCATTATCTCCTCAAGTCTTGAAGTTAATTGACAGCAAGTCTTTATATCTTGATTTGTTCCCATTACAAGTCATTGTGCTCTTGAATAAACAGGTAAGGTAATAACTTTAATTATTTCTGTAATTAGATGTATCTAAAGGACCTGTTCTTTCATATGGAAAACCAGTCACAAAACTTTTCCTTTTGGTTTGTTGGATTTTCCACTCTTACCATTATATGGTACAGAGGAAAAAGAAAAGCAAAGATTAGCCCTGGCAACTTTCATCTGAAAACTGATTTTTAAAAAAATAAAATATCACTGTTTAAGCCCCTGTCACACTGCACCAACGGATGGAAAGAGGATGTAAAACAGAGAGAAACACTTGCCATCCGTTGATTTACGCGATTGCATGAAATATTATCGGTTTCTGAACTCACTGCATACGTTTTGCTTCCTCTCTATCTGTCCAGCATCCATTTATTGACGTTTCATCCACTCAGAAAGTTTTGAGCTGCTCAAAACTTTTGAGCGGAAAATGTATCGAATTCATCCATTCTGCATCCACTACTACGCATCCGCTAGGCATCCGTTCTGCATCTGTTACGCATCTGCTATATCCGCTAGGCATCCGCTGTGCATCTGTGCAACTCAAATCCGTTCCAGCGGTAAACAGATGCAGGAGGAAGTGGAACAGACGTGGAAAGGATGCAGAACGGATGCCTAGCGGATGCAGCACGGAAACAAAGCATGTAAAACGGAAAAAACGTTCGCGAGAGGGACCTATCTCGGATATTAAGGATGTCTAGAGGATGCCTAGAGGATGCAAAGGGACACCTAGGGGAAAACCTTTGCTGCCTATAAAAAGGGGAGCAACTCATCTGGATCTCACTTTCAGAACAGCAGCCCTGCGGTGAAGACCTCTGCAGCCTTGCTCTTGCTCTTCCTCTTCCACAGCATCCAGTCATGTCCACCGTGGATCGTAACAAAGTCCTTTTGGTAGCCACCATCCTTCTGCAACAGTGCGAAGCCATCTACAGGCTCTGTGAACTCTACTACGGGAAGAAAAAGAGGCAGCCAAGAAGCATCTGGGTATGAAGATGGTTCGCCAGAAGGACAGAGAACAGATTGTACAACAAGCTGATGGTGGAGCTGAGGAACGAAGACACTCGGGCATTCCAGAACTTCATGAAGATGCATCCAGCCATGTTTGACAAAGTTGTGCAGCGGCGGACACCCAGGTTGACCAAAGCAAACACCAACTTCCGGCCCAGCCTGGAACCTGGGCTCAAGGTGGCACTGACTCTGCGCCACCTGGCCTCAGGGACCACATACACGAGCATGCAGTACGGCTGGAGGGTGCCACACAACACCATCAGCATTGTGGTCAGAGAAGTGGTGCAGGCCATCATCGAAGAATACATGGAGCAGCTCCTCCGGTGCCCCTCCACTGAGGAAGGATGGAAGAAAGTTGCAGAGCAGTGGTATCAGAGGTGGAATTTCCCCCACACCGTTGGAGCCATCGATGGCAAGCACATGGCCTGCAAAGCTCCAGCCAATTCACGGTCCTCTTATCACAACTACAAGGGTTCTTCAGCATCATCCTCTTCGCCATGGTCGATGCTGACTACAAGTTCATGTACATCGATGCTTCAGGCAACGGCTCAGCTTCAGATGCCCAGGTATACAACGCCAGTCACCTCAAGGAGGGCTGGAATACAACCTCATCATGGGCTTCCCAGATCCAGACCCCCTGCCCAACAACAAGCAAGATGTGCCCTACTTCATCGTGGGGGATGATGCCTTCTCCCTCACAACCTACCTCATGAAGCCCTACACCTCCAAATGTCTCACCCGTGAAGAGAGGATCTTCAACTACAGGCTGTTCAGGGCAAGGCGGGTGTGGAGAATGCCTTTGGCATCCTGGCCAACAGGTTCAGGTACTTCTCACCACCATGCAGCATTGCCCAGAGACCGTGAAGAGGATTGTGGAAGCTTGCTGCATCCTGCACAATCTCATGCGCACCCGCTTCCCAGTCTTGCAGAACAGGCTCGTGGACCTCCAACAAGGCAATGGGGACATGGAGCCTGGGAATGGAGGCAAGGGCGAACCCTGATCGACACTGAGGATGTGCAAGGCCCACACAGCTTCACGTGAAGGGAAGAAGCAGCGCAACCTCCTGAGACACTGGTGCAACTCCCCAGCTGGAGCAGTGGAGTGCAAGACAGGATGATAGATGATTAATGGATGCTTCCTTCAGCCTGTCTCATCACATGGATGAGATTGGGCAATGTATGTTAGGTGGCCTACAATGAACAGGGCATTTAATAAAGAGTTGTGTTTATGTTGACATGTGTGGATGATTGATTACATTGTTACTGATAATAAAGGGCTATAGGTGTGGCACCTGGGAGGGTGGACCATCCAGTCCCACTATGCTTGCACTGGAGGTTTATCTATCCCACAGTATTACCCATCCCAAAGGTATCCCTGCCCATCCCACAGCTATTACCCATCCCAAAGGTATCCCTGCCCATCCCACTGCTATCTTAACCCATCCCACAAGCATGCAAAGGCTTAAACCATTTCTAAAAGTTTCCAGCAAGACTTTATCAAAAAAAGAAATGGAGCAAGTGTGTGAATCAAAAATAGACTTTATTAACAACAAGCTATAAAACAAAAATGAGTCTCCGGCACTCCTCTTGGTCGCTCAGTCTCAGGGGTGAAGGGTCCAGGTGCTGTGGAGGTGGCTGCTGCTGGAGTGCTTGTCTGATCCCCCGCATCATCAGCTCCTCCAGAAGCAGAAGCAGCAGAAGCCCCAGCCCAGAAGAGCGAGCCCGTGCTGCAGAAGCCCCAGCAGAACCAAAGTGAGGGCCAGGGGGCGGGATGGTAGCCCTGTCCCTCTTGCCAGGGCTGCACCAGATGGCTGAGGCTTTCTGTTCTTCCCCATGGTTGTGGGGTTGCTGGCTGGCAGGGAGGCTGGCAGGAACCAAGGCTGGCAGGGAGGCAGGCACCAAGGCTGGCAGGAAGACTGGCAGGCAGGCACCAAGGCTGGCAGGCAGGCATGAACCAAGGCTGACAGGAAGGTAGGCAGCAAGGCTGGCAGGCAGACTGGCTGGCAGCAAGGCTGGCAGGCAGGCAGAAAGCAAGGCTGGCAGGCAGGCAGAAAGCAAGGCTGGCAGTGAGGCCGTCAGCAAGGCTGTCAGCAAGGCTTGCAGGCAGGCATGCAGGCAGGCAGGCAAAGTCTGTCAATCTGTCCGGCAGCAGTCTTTCCTCTGAATGGTGACCTGCTTCCGAGCTGCTTCCCTTATATCCGCGGGGCTTACACAATGCATCCTCCCCGCATGCGCAATTAATGCTAGGCATCCGTTAGACTTCCGCTGTGCATCCACTAGGCTTCCGCTCTGTGTCCGCTTCATCCGCTCAGCATCCACTCTGCATCCACTGTATCCGTTCCGCGTCCGCTTTGCTGAGGTCCCCCGGAAGCCTTGCGGATGTGCCATCCGCTCTCATCCGCTTCCATCCGCTGGGCTTCCGTTCTGCATCTGCTTTCCATCCGCCCTGCATCCTCCCCGCGTCCATTCCTTTCCGTGTTATCTGCTCCAATTATTGCAAATTTTTGCCCCTTCTGAGAGCGGATAACAACGGATGGAACATTTTTCTCGTCCGTTGTGTCCTTTTTACTAACGTTTTGCATCCGTTGGGCAGTGTGACAGGGCCTTTAGTTTCAACAGATAGGAGGCAAAAGATAAAAATGAACAAAGGAGAATTAATCTGAATTGTTTTTAAATAAAATATTTGAAGTTTCTCCTCCCAAAGCAAGATGCAAAGCTCATGTTTACACATTGTTGAATCAATAAAGGAGGATATTTGTAGCTCAGGGTTGAAATGAGCAGTCCTTGGTTCTCTTTGAGCTTGGCTGTTTTCTCGCAGACATTTCATTACTCAAACTAGGCAGCAGTCATCAATGCTAATAAGACTAGACTAGCACTGATTATGTTATCTAGTTTGGGTAATGAAGCATCTACAAAAAAATTAGAAAAAAAACACCCAACCAAGCTTAGAGAGCACCAAGCACCACTCATATCTTCAAATATTTCCATGTGTCTGGAATATACCTAAAAACAGGGGTGGGTTTCTACTGGTTCTGTCCAACTCTGTGGAACCGGTAGCTCTGAAGAACAGCAGACATAGAACTGGTTCTACGTCTGCTGATATTTTTGCCCACCCACACACCTGGGCTCTTACATGATCTTTATTTCCTGATTTTTCAACTTCAGCTGCCGAACGAGGCACAGCTGCAGTTAAAAAAACAAGAAAAGAGGGCTGTTTCAAAAGCTGCATCTCTGTACACAGCATGCTGATGACTATTTACAGGTGCACTGCTCACACCGTGCAAGGAAGCTCATAAATCCTGAACTGAAAGTTAACCCTGTCGTATCCCAGCCCTGCCTGAAAACAGAAAAAATGTATACATTAGGCAACATCTCAAGATTTGGTAGTAAACCACAGAACTCCTAACTTTATATAAGTCATCTCAATATCAGACTTGGTCAGATACTAAACTTAGTTCAATAAAATGAAGCCAAATGAAACAGTTGATTCCCACCAGGAAAAGGTGTCAGTGCCTTAAATATACACAGTGATAGAAAACCTGTAATTTGTTTTCCTTCCTGCCCTTCCCTCGAATTAATATAGTGTTTCTCAACCTTGGCAACTTTATGCTGCATGGACTCCAGTGCCCAGAATTCCCCTGCTAGCATATTTGCTGGTAAATTATTGGAGATGAAGTCCACAGATCTTAAAGTTGTCAAGGTTTTGAAGCACTGAGTTAATGGTGCTTCATAGCCTTGAAATTGAAAACTTCTGGCTCTTAGTTTATTCACTTTATTTCTCACAAAATATTAGGACACATTAGGTGCTAAATCATACATTTAAGAAAATTGTGTATGAAAATATTTAAGCTGAAGGAGAAACAGAGAAAGACATGGGATTGTGTATTTTTCTTTTTGGAGAAACTGAAAAGTTAATAAGTATACCCTTCCTTAATAAGGCATGCACATAACTATGCATATACTCTCAATGGGAAAAAAGCAGGTTTTTTAAAACAATTTAAGCTCAGATAGATTAATGTTGCCAGAATTTCATGTTTTTCATATCTTCATTATGATTCTCAGCCAGTTCTTGAGTATTGAAGATTTGTCTTTAAATGAATCCAAGCTCCAGCTCCTCTTTAGGACAATGATGGTTTATTCAATATATCAGCAAACAACAAATACTCTAATCAGGCAAGCCAGGCAAGGTTAGTGTTGGGTTTGAGTTTGCTCTCTTTCCTTTTATTATCATTATCATAAGACACCCCACCACACCCAGGCCTATATGCAGTTCTAGTTCTCACCAAGGCTAACCTATTATCTTTAAATGCTATTAACCCTATAACATCTCTACATCCCTAACCTATTCCACCCTCACTAACTAATATCCACCTGATGCCACCTTCACCATGTCTTAACTCAATGCTTAATTACAACCTATATGTGCCCCAACCCCCTTTAACAATATGCACCATATCAATACATGAAAAAAGCCATTTCCAGCCCCACAGTTGTTTCAGAATCCATCCTTCAACCCACAGTTGCCTCAGAATCCATCCTGCAACTTACAACTCTGCTGACTCATTCTAATCTAAAGCAACCTTCAACACCATCGGTTAGCACACAAGCAGCAATACAGATCCGGCAACAGCAGATCGAAGGTGATATTCTCCACTGCCAGCTGACTTGCTGTGAGGTGTGTTCAGAGCTGAGGGGCTCTGTAACGAACTCGGAGCCCAACAGTTATTCATTTGATACTTAGCTGGACCTTTTCTCAAACTATTCCACCATTCCAAAATCTAAATAAAATGTTCTTGTTGTCATAAAGGCACCTTGACCAAACTAAAGAAGAGGGTCTGTAGCAACATAAATATGTATAGGAAGGAAGGATTTTGGGAAAATTTTCTCCAATCAATTATTTTACTGTATTTTTAAAAATAATTTATTTCTACAGCCACTGGAGTCACTGGTGTAAATATCTTTGTCATAAAATATTTCTCAAGTGATTAGTTAGAGTAGGAACACATGTCTTCTTTATACTATCAAGTAAAATAAGCAAATGGAAAAGCAGGTTTACAGGTGTTAGGTAAACCAGAGATGGCCAACCTCTGGAAAAAGGCAAACTTCTCCATAATGCTCATTTCCAGAACAAAAGGATATTCCAAACATACAGGAAATAAGGATAATTGTTAATAAATCCAAACTATGTTAAGAGTCTGTGTAAGTGTGTGTGTCAGAGAGTGAGAAATATACAGAAGGAGAGGAGAGAGAGAGAGAGAGAGAGATTTCCATGTTTTCTTATTTGGTAATATAATGACTCCATTTTGTATAAATAAGGGGAAGAAAAAAAGTCTTGATTTGAATCAAGAATTTATTAACTTATTTATTTCAGTTTGGAAAAACAATCTGATATATTAACCTTCTGTAACTTAGGTTGCGATCAGATATGTGGAACATGTCCTTTTCTCACACATCTGGAAAGCATTCAGTTTTGAGATGCTATGTTAGCCTGTATTTGGAATATAGAGTATAACGAGTTGGAAGGGAACTTGAGGTCTTCTGGTCACTTAGCCAGGAACATGATCTCCTGCTTGAGCAGATGATTGGACAAAAGTTCCAAGAAGGCCAATATTCCAAATAAAAAGCTGTCCAATCTCTTCTTAAAAATCTCTGGTGATGGAGTACCCACAACTTCTGGAGGCAAGCTGTTCCACAGATTAATAATTCTCACTGTCAAGAAAATCCAGATCCTCTGGCATTCTTTTTATTCAAGGGAACAAAGGATTTCTGTTCTAGCCACATTGTTTACTTCCAGAAGTTGAATGTTCATAGGGACATTCCACTTATTGCATGAAGTCTTTTATACAAAATATGCATATGAGAAAGCCAGGAAATGTGATCCACTGACTCTACATTTATGTCAATGTAGATTATTTGTCACTTTATTCAGATACTTGTCTTTGGTCCTGAAACCGGATATTGACAAATCTGTATATAATGTCTATATCTCTCCAGTTTCCTAACTTTATTTTTCCATTTTTTCCCCTTGAATTGAGTAAATGATTCTAAAGGAAAATTTATACTCATGTTTATGTGAGATCAAATAATGGTTTCTACACAGAACCCTAATAAAGGTGGTCCTAGTTCTCCTAAATTATATTCAAATATGAACATCTCTCATTGAAGGTCAGCACAAGGTGGAATATTCGCCATTAGTTAAACTGCAAGTAGTATGAAGGGTTTTTTTTAAGTGTTATGGTCATTTTTATAAAGCCTGGGTAAGTTTCTGTAGTCTATCTCAGTATGACTCCAGCATTTATAGAGAGGGATGACTCCTAATAGCATCTGTTTTCAGCAGCAAGTAGGACACAGACTAATTACAGCAATCCACTACCTCAGTTTAGTAAAACTTGAAACTGTCTGACCAGTCAGACAAATCCATTAGGATTTTATTGGGTCCTAAAAAGAGTTATGTGATTCCCTAGGATCCAATCCTTGTCAATCAGACATGGTAAATTGGATTCTTGAATAGGGAAATCCCTAAGGGAGAGTAGATGTTATCTAGATCAGATGCAGTGATTTTTTTTCAGCTCTGTGCTCACTAGGTTCTGTTCTCTCTTTAGTGAACCAATAAAACCATAATAAGTATTGATTAACCCATTACTGAGCATTATCCACTGGCTTTTGCCTGACTGTATTTAAACACAACACACTACCTTTCATGCTGCCACTGCACAGCTGTTCGCTTTGACTTTGGCAGGATTGCCAAGTTAGTGACGGATATTGGCTTTTAGAATGCTTCAAGTCACTCTGTGCTACATTTCAGATGTGCTATTATTATAAACGCTCAGCTCTGGAATACAATGCATTTGCTTATTCAAAAAAGGAAAGGAAATGCCCAAGAGAATCACAGCTCCTTTTGCTGAGATGTTCAGCACATAACTGTAATTTTTGCAATTTATACTTTGTTACAAATATTGTTTAATTATAGTTGCTACAAACAACAACATTTATGTTATCTTTATTTTAAATGAAATAGAACAATGTTCTTTTTGGCTTTGCAAACCTTTGGACTCTAGCATCATGCTGATTCCATTGTTCATCTGCTGTCAGAACATGTTGCAGTATTCATCTGATGTTCAGGTGCAGCAAGATTGCATTCTACTTGAAATAGAGAGCTTTTTAGCTGTGGGAACCTTAAGATTTTCTGTAAACAGATGGACAGTTCACATGCAAAGCTATAATGTATGTCACTGCCAATCTAGTGTGATTGTACAGCTCTCTACTAATCATTAGCTTGTTGGTGACTCTCTGAATTTTATCCTGAGAGCTGCTCAATACTTGGGAATTCAGAGATCATCTCAGTAAATTAAGTTTGATTATAGAGAACAAGGTCATGAGCCAAATGGTCACAGGTCAAACCAAAGACAGCACTTCAAGTTTTTTTTTTAAATAATATATTGCAGCTTTAAAAATTAGTTTATTTTCATCTCTTGCAGAAACAAAGAAGGAACAATGAAAAGGGGAAAGTTGCATTTGTCTCTCTCAATTTTTAGGTGTCCTTTTCAATGCTTGGTGGCATTTCTATGTTCATTATGGAATAGCCATGTGCTATTTGATCAAGTGATTATTTGATCAAGTGATTTTCAATAAATTAACAAAATAAATGGCATTCACTTCATTAGATGCAGAGAAAGTATAGCTGGAACAAAGGACAAGTATTAATTGAGGACTCCAAAGAAACTGACACTCCATCCTATGACCCCGAGGCTGTATTATTCAAGATACCCCATGATGGAAAGAAGTCTGTCTCCATAGCAATTACCTAAATCTTTTATCAGTCATTTCTGGAAGAAAATTAGAGCAATTGTGTCAGGATGGTCATATGGGCAGAAATTGCACACTCATTCAAACCACTTACGTCTCCGACTTTGTCCCTGCTTGATAGCACTTTTGTTTACTCCTATGCCTTTGAAAGCTTGATTGGAAATGAGCAGATGTGTCATACTGTAACCACAAAGGGTTGTCCTTTGTTTTCTATATTATTTTATTCTTTTTCTAGGATTGTCATGAAATCACACTGTTTTCCTATTTATTAAGCAAATGACACCCTTAAACTAAAAGCAAGGGAGGTGATAAGGGGGAAGGGAAGAAAGAAGAAAAAGAGTGAGAGAGAAATAGAGAGAAAGAAAAAAGAGATGGAGAGAGAGAGGAAGCACTTTGATCAAGGCTGGTTAAAATTAGCAGTTGCAAATTTTTCCTTGTCAATGGATTTAATTATTAGAGAACTTGATAATATTTAATAGTACAGGTTAATTTGATAGGACACTTTGTAGGGAAAAATGCTGTGAAGAGCTGTTCCCTATTTCATCACATCATATCACACTTGTAGAATTTTATTGACTAGATAATTGGCATGTCACAGCAGTCTGAGCTGGTTTGGGGAAAGGCAGCCTAGTGAGCTTATACAATTGCCTATTAATTTTGTAAGTATTAAATCTAATTAAGATATGAACTTGGGTTTTTTTTTCTCTTTCAAAACCTGAATATTTGGATTCCTTCTCTCCCCCCCTCCCCCACAGCTGGAGGTTATAATTAGAATATAATGCTTAACTATTGATCAATATTAGGTGCTGCCTGTACTGAGTGCTATGAACAACAGCCTAAGCTCTCCCTTCAAGTTCCTTGTTTGAAGAAAATTTACAATTAATAGCTTTCTTACAACAGGAGAGATATCATCCTTCTTCATGGTTCAGCTAGGGACCTGCCAGACTAATCTATTCCCAGTTTGCTGGCCATGGTCCTTTACTCTATCTGTCTTAGCATATTGATTTCTGAGCTGTCTTATTGGTTCCTAACATAATTATACCAGGAGTAGCTCTCTTAGTACAGCTAATACATTTACACCATGGCACCTAGGGAAGCTTATTATAACAGCATCCGGTAGCAGTGTTATAGTTAAGGGTCAGTTGCCATTTCCATTAGAAACCCCATTTTTCAGAGGTTTGTACCTTAGCTATTTTAATTTATATCAAACTGAAACCTGGCACAGTTATTGTCTGCCTGGATTTAATATCTCCTTTATTATTAAAACATATTCAAATCATTCAGAAGACTTTCACAGAAATGCAGAATGATGCATTAAGTTTACCTGTTCTTTGAGTTTTTTATTAATTGGAAACATTAAATGTAGTTTGTATAACCTTATTTTTTTCCTTTTTAAATGTTTTAAATTATTGTCATGGTTCTAACTATTGCAGAAGAAAATGCTTTTAAAATCTTCAGGAACTTAATGTTATTATTATATTTATTATTAACAATTAATAGATTTGTTCACATATCCCAGTTAGCTGGATTATTTATTGTATGCATATACAATTGCATTTTTTATTTCTATGGTTTATTATAAAGAATTCTGTTACAGAGCTGTCACAGGAATGGAAAGTTAGATAAATAGAATTATACTTGTGAGATTATGTATGAAGAATCTTAATAACAAGCAAAAATTGACAAAAATAAAATTTGAAAATCATCCATCAGATGTTTCAGATAACCTATTTACACAAAATGTTCATCATATAATGATCAATGATTTAACGAGTAATTATATATTGATACATGTCAGTTTACCTTCAGTTTAAAAAAAAAAAAAGCCTTGAAGTCTCTATGTTTTATTTTGATATATTAGCTGTGACTATTTCTAAACCAGTAAGTTGAAAAAATAATACAGTATAAAGGTATCATGGTTTCTAAACAAAACCATTTGCAAATATTTAGATGTAATAATTTACTGACTGTTATAGTAGTTTATCTTCTCTCTTCTATATCTCCTGCCCTAACTAAAGTAGAAGATATGTGTGCAGTTTAGCAAAAAGCTCCATATAGGCAATTACTATCAAGAAATCAGAAATGAAAAAATAAAAAAATAATCAAAATGGATAAATAAAACTCTGCAATAGGTTTAGAAATAGATTTTGTGTATGTTTTTTTGGAGTTTCTTACTCTTCTAAAAGAGATATATGCATTCTGGCACAAGCATTCTGCATCCTGTTATAATTTGTCAAATACATTTTTAAATTGCACAGTAATTAGTAGTATACAATATTTACAACCATTTAAATTACTATACAGTTAAAGCTAATGAAATAGGCATGTCATAGATTTATTTTTATGATCTCAAAGTTTAACTGCACTGCAGAATAACAATCCAAAATGACCCTTAAACATAAGAACTAAAGAATCAAAAAAATAACCCCTTGCACTCTGTAGGATTTTATTATTTGTATATGCCAAATAAATGAATCCCTATGATTAATCTGTATCTACAGTATATCCTTGAATTTCATCTTATTGGTTTTATAGTCTTACCCTCTAGAACAAATCACAATAAATTCAGTCTACAATGTAACAGCTCTTTAAATATTTGAAGATGACTGAAGATCCCTCTGGATCTTCTCTTTTGTAAGAAGAAGAATTTGAATATTTTTTTTACTACTTTTCTTAGGACTTGGTTCTCAGTCCTTTCACCATCTTGGTAGCCCTTCTCTGGACTTGTTCTGGTTTATGTGAGTGAACATAACTCACATAATTGTGTGATTATGTGAGTAATCACACAATTGTGCATACCTAAAAGCAATATTCCAAGTGAGCCTAACCAAAATAAGGTAAATTGTGATTCAAAGCATCTACTAATCTGAACTTTATGCTGGTGCTGCTGCCAAGACATCATTGGCTCTATTAGTATACCCATATCCTTCTCATGTGCTGCTATTAATATTTTCCTCATTCTGCATATTTGTTTTTCTTTTTTTTTTACACATCTTTATATTTTTCCCTGAAAATTGTATTCTTCGTTTTTCATATTCACTGTTTTAATTTGTTGATCTCCCTCCACCATGTACTAGCACCCCACCTAAGTTTGTATTGATTGTATATTTGATCAGCATTTTCTTGACACTCTATTCATATCATTTATAAAAATACTGTATAGCACTGAGACCAGATTAGGGCCATGCATTACCATATTGGAGATGTTTCTCTGGACAGATTTCACATTGTTTATATCTATGTTGTTACAACTGAACACACTCAAAACCGTAGAAATGGTGATAGATTTTAGAAGAAACCTTCCCATACTACCACCTCTTACAATACTAGATAACACAGTATCAACAGTAGACATCATCACATTTCTAGGTTCTATTATATCACATGACCTAAAATGGACACCTAACATCAAAAATGTCATCAAAAAAGCACAACAAAGAATGTTTTTTTTGCACCAATTCGGAAAGCTAAACTGCCCAAGGGGCTGCTGATACAGTTCTACAGAGGAATTATTGAATCTATAATTTGCACCTCTATAACTGTCTGGCTTGGTTCTGCAACTGAACAGGCCAGACACAGTCTTCAGAGGATAATTAGGACTGCAGAAAAAACAATTACTACCAACCTGCCTTCATTCGAGGACCTACACAAGTCAAAAAANTGAGAGCATTTGCACCAAGACAAATTCCTTGTGTGTCCAATCACACTTGGCCAATAAAAAAGAATTCTAATTCTAATCTATCCTTATGTTGCAGTTCACCGGCAGCAGGTTGAGGTCTCAGAGGAGGCTACATTGACTACATTTCAGTTGGAATTGTCAAAAGAAAGTGTCTGTTCACACAAACACATACAGACATAATTTAAGAGAACTGTCAAAGTAGCCATTCTAAGCTTTTGAGGACAGCATGGTTATTTTTGATGTTTCATTCGTACCAATATAATCACACAAAATACAACTTGAATTTGCAATTTGAACAAGAAAATCAATTCAGATTTGAATTCTCAATCATTTCAGTAAAATTAACATTATTGCATATAAAAGGCCTGCTGAATCATCAAATGTGTAATGTTTTAGATGAGTTCAGTTTGACACATCAAATTCATTACAAAGAAATAATTGCCTTTTAATCAATTCTTCAGACTGAATATTTGTACAGTCTTATTAGAGATTTCATTCATATTAATTCATACTATTTGGCTCCTACATATTTCACATGCGAGAAAAACAAAATGTTCTGTATTCTTCTCTGGTCTGGACTTTAATACACTTGAATGAAGAACCCATTGGTAATTTTTATTCTTCCTCTTACAGGCAGGCAGGTCTCAGCACCTTTACCTTTCTGTTATATATCTGTATGCTATTATGTTCTATCAAAGTAGGCTATTTTTTATTTTGATGCAAAATGTATGGAAATGGACAGTTAGGACACTTCTGTCACCCAGTGTCCTGTAAACAGCAAGCCAAGCATGAGGAGGACTGGGAAATAAAGTGCTGCAAGACCTTTAGTCTTGCTAGAGATCTCTAGTGGGTCACTAAATAAGCACATGCATGTCAGTGGAATGGGAATCCCGCAGAGAAACAGGGATTAAAGGGTTAGAGGGACAGACAGTCATTCGACATGACAGAGATGAGAAAGAGGGTGAAAGAGGGTTGAGAGCCCTGAGGGGCAAAACTAGTGTGGAGATCATTTCCATGTTGGGGGATATATGGGAAAAGAACCACAAGATTGAACACCTATGAAGAGAATGTCATCTTATCACTAATACAAAATCACTTTTTTCTATTTTTTTAAAAAAACCTAGCCAGATATTTGTGGGTGGATTGATTATCAGTACCATATCAGCAAACAGAAAAGTAATCCATGTTACTTGTTGCAAAAATATTGCTGCATGGAGTATCCAGTCACAGTGATGGATGGCAGCAGTGTAGAATGTATCAGTAATATAAGTATTTTGATTCACATAAGTAAAACTTTCTAATAATAAACTCAACCTGCTTCAAGCACAGTATTTGAAGTTCAAAGCCCAAACAGATTTTCACACAGAAGTGTTGATTGCCAACCTTCTTTGCATTAAAGATTAAGTAGAGATGCATATGATCCAAGGCTCTGATAAGCTTATATGTTGCATTTCATATTTCTAAAACCTGTATGTGTTTGTAAAATTTCTTTCTGCTGTTAAAAAAAAATAGTTGGTATGCCACATCATAACAAAGAAGAATTGCAACTATTTATTTCAGTGTTCCTAATTCCTGTCAGGCTGTGACCTGGAACTGTGATACAGAATTTTTCAAAGTCAGCCTGAAAGAAGGGGTGTACATTTATCATTTTTTTACCTTAGTCACCTGTGCAGCAGCACTTGTGAAGGTCTGTTTTTATTTAATTCTCAAGATTTTGTTGTTAATAGAAAAACTGTCCCATAAATTAGGGAAGTACTCAGTTATGGGCTTGACAAAGATTGATTTTGGTCCTAAGATTGGTCACCACTGGCAAGTGAGGGTCAGCTACTCTACTGCAAATGGTACATGCAGTTTAAAGGTAAACGTAATGAACATTTTGCAGGCCAGAAGAAAAATGTCCATCCAGAAAGATAATACTATTTTGATATTTGTAATCTGACACTCTTCAATATTTTATTCTAGAAAGTGACCCCATATATTTTAAATTCTACTTCATATATCCATTCAGAACTTAGAATTTCCCATTTATTTACTATAGGGCAAGGCATAGATTAATTTTAAAAATCTGGTCAGATGTTATCCACATAAAGGTATTTGTACATAGAATATGTGGCCTATTTAAAAAGCAGACTAGGTAGAATGGATGGTGGGACTGATTCATTTTTCTTTTTTTCTGTCATTCTAGACACTGTTCCATCAATTAACCAATCATCTATGATTGCTTCTTGAGCAATCCTTAGTTTCCAAAACTGAAATTAAAATCTGAGATGTTTGTGACACTTATACCTATTTGCTGCATTTAAATATCACTTCTCTGTTAATGCACCCAAAAGCTTTATACTATAGCAGAAAAGGAAAGTATAGCCAGTGCATGAAACATTTCTGAAGAGGAAGAGTCAAATACTTTGAAATATTTACGAGAAGAAATATTTTTTACATTACTCACCATTACTTCTAAGCCATTGAGGAAGAAGTTAAACATTTACAATCCCCAAAGAGACACTTGGGAGCCCCTGCTACTAAAGCCCATGTCACACTGCACCAACGGATAGAAAGAGGATGTAAAATGGAGAGAAACACTTGCCATCCAATGGTTAACGCGACTCATCCGTTCTGTACTCACTGCGTCCGTTTTTCATACTCTCTATCCGTCCAGCATCCGTCGACTGAAGTTCCATCTGCTCAAAAAGTTTTGAGCTGTATCAAATGCATCCGTTCTGCATCTGCAACGCATACGGGGAACATCCGTTCTACATCCGTTGTCATCCATTACGCGTCCGCTATATCCGCTAGGAATCCGCTGCGCATCCGCGCAACTCACATCCGCTCCAGTGGAAAACGGACAAAGGGAAGAAGTGAAATGGACATGGAACGGACACAAAGCATTAGTAGCACAGACGGAGAAAGGATGAAAGCGGATGCAGCTCGAAGCATTTAAAACGGAAAAAAACGTTCGCAGAGGGGACCGGATCTCGGATATTAAGGATGTTCTAGAGGATGCCTAAGGATGCAAAAGGACACATAGTGGAAAACCTATATTGCTTATAAAAAGGGGGACAACTCACCTGGATTCACTTTCAGTCCAGCAGCCCCTGCTGTCCAGCAGCCCACCTCTGCAGCCTTCATCTGGCTCTTGCTCTTCCACAGCATCCAGTCATCTCCACCATGGATCGTAACACACCCTTTGGTAGCCACCATCGTTTCTGCAACAGTGTGAAGCCATCTACAGGCTCTTTCAACTGTTCTATGGAAGAAAAGGAGGCGTCCAAGAAGTGTCTGGGTCCGCAACATGGATCGGGAGAAGAGCAAGAGTATGGACTGTACAACAGCTGATGGTGGAGCTGAGGAATGAAGACACTCATGCACTCCAGAACTTCATGAGGATACCTCCAGCCATGTTTGATGAAGTTGTACAGCGCTGAGACCCCAGGTTGACCAAGCAGACAACCAACTTCCGGCCCACCCTGACCCTGGGCTCAAGGTGCACTGACTCTGCCCACCTGGCCTCAGGGACCACCTACAGGAGCATGCAGTACAGCTGAGAGTGCCACACAACACCATCAGCATTGTGGTCAGAGGAAGTGGTGCAGGCCATCATTGAAGAATACCTGGAGGGAGCTCCTCCAGTGCCCCTACACTGAAGAAGGCTGGAAGAAAGTGCCAGAGCAGTGGTATCAGAGGTGGAACTTCCCCCACACCGTTGGAGCCATAGATGGGAAGCACGTGGCCTGCCAAAGCTCCAACCAAGTCGGGGTCCACTTATTTCAACTACAAGGGTTCTTCAGCATCATCCTCTTCGCCATGGTCGATGCTGACTACAAGTTCATGTACATCGATGCTTCAGGCAACGGGTCAGCTTCAGATGCCAGGTTATACAACGCCAGTGACCTAAGGTGGGCTGGAACGCAACTCATCAGGTTTTCCCAGATCAGACCCCCTACCCAACGACACGCAAGATGTGCCCTACTTCATCATGGGGGAGACGCCAACTTACAGGCTAGGTGCAAGGCGGGTGGTGGAGAACGCCTTTGGAATCCTGGCCAACAGGTTCAGGTACTTCTCATCACCATGCAGCATCGCCCAAGACCGTGAGGAGGATTGTGGAAGCTTGCTGCATCCTGCACAATCTCATGCGCACCCGTTACCCAGTGTTGCAAAATAGGCTATTGGACCTCCCAACAAGGCAATGGGACATGGAGCCTGGGGAATGGAGGCAAGCGGGCAAAACCTGAATAGACCCTAAGGACGGTGCGAGCCCCAAGAGCTTCACATGAAGGGAAGACAGCAGCGCAAACCTCCCTGAGACACTGGTGCAACTCCCCCAGCTGGAGCAGTGGAGTGGAAGACAGGATGATAGATGATTAATGGACTGCTTCCTTCAGCATGTCTCATAACACCTATGGAGATTGGGCCATGAATGTTGGGTGGGCTCTACAATGAAACAGGGCATTTAAATAAAGAGTTGTGTTTAATGTTGACATGTGTGGATGTTGAATTACATTGTTATTGATACTAAAGGGCTATAGTGTGGCAGGAGGGAGGGTGGATCCAAATCCAGCGTGTCCCACTATGCTTGCACTGGAGGTTTATCTATCCCAACAGCTATTACCCATTCCAAGGTATCCCTGCCCATCCGCACAGCATGCAAAGGCTTAAATCATTTCTAAAAGTTTCCAACCAAGACTTTATTGACTAAAAATAAATGACAAGTGGTGTGAAGCAAAGATAATCCTTTATTAATAAACAAGCTGTAACAAGAAAAAATGACCCAAGTGTCCCAAGCAAAGATAAAGTCAACAGGTAGCCACCCAGTCTCTGGCACTCTTCTTGGTCACTCTGAGGCATGCCCAGACTCAGGGGTGAAGGGTCCAAAGGTGCTGTTGGAGGTGGCTGCTGCTGGACTTTGCTGTGGGGTGGAGGAAGGAGCAGTGTAGTGGGGCTTGTCTGGTCCTGCAGCTGGTGAAGGACTGGCAAATCGGTGGCATCTGTGGCGTGGGTGGCATCTGTGGCGTGGGTGCCATCGGTGGCATCAGTGGCACCGGTGGTGGTCTGATGTACCTGTGCCTGGACTGGGAAGGGCTGCCTGTGCTGCTGGACCTCCTGGTAGCTGTAGCCTTGGTAGGGTAGGGCTGTGGAAAGCCTTGGAAGGGCAGTGACATCAACCTGGGTGGAGGAGCAGGCCTGGACTGGGTGGGATAGGTTCATCTTGGTCTGGAGGGTTGTGACAGAGAATCGGTGATCCTGTCCTTTATCACCTGTACTCGGGGTTCCACCATGTTCATGAGGGTCCTGGTTTGACATAGGTGAGGAAGGGCTTGCGGTTGGAGATGGGGCGTCCTGTTGTGTACCAGTGGAGAGGAGGATCTTATGCTGCATCTGATGGTGTCTCTTTATCTCCAGCCAGGACAGTGTGGCTCTGCCCTTGCCGGTTTGCCTCTCTGGCCTTTCTGTGGAGGTGAGGCTGGGGGGTGGATGCCGGTTGGGCTGTGGTGGAAGTGCGTCTTCCCTTTCTCCCACTGTGTCAAGGGGCTCCTCCACACGCTCTGCCACAGGTAAGTGCAGCTGTCCAGGGGGTCTTCCGTCATGGCACGCTCGCACAGACACCTTTCCTGGAGACAGGAAGCTGGAACTCTCTGCAGAAGAGGACTGGCTCTCAGCAGGCTGCCTGAGAGAGAGGGTTGTGGAGAGGGGGCTGCTCCTCGGTGGCCGGATCTCACCCTCCAGGCCATCAACGGTAGGTCCTCTCTGTCCATCAGCTTGAACCACGGCCCTGGCCAGATTCTTGGAGGTGCAGCTTCCGCAGTACCAGGTGTGCATGTGCTTCCACCAGCCGAGGAGCACCTCCGAAGTGTAGCCCAGGCTCCGTCAGCGCCTTCTCTCCCAAGCAGCCTGCTTCCTTTTGGTGTCGCGATAGAGCATGTGTACCTTCCCGCCATAGATACTGTTCTCCCTCAGCACTCCAGCACTCCCTCTTCATGTTCCTCTTCTATGTTTGTATTGCCTCCTCTCCCATTGACGCATCTGCCTCTTCCTACCCTTTGGCAAGGGCATAATGGGCCTCATTCAGAAGGGCTTCGAGGTTGTGGGGGCCTGCCTCCCCCCCCTTCCAAAAACAACCCCACCCCCACCACCACCGCCACATGCAGCAAGAACAACAGTAAGCAGCAAAAGCAGACAGCAGCCAGCAGCACCAGCAGTAGCCAAGCAGGACCAGGAGCAACCAGCAGCACGCAGTAGCGACAAGCGACCAGCAGGACCGGAGCAGGACCAGGAGCACCAGCAGGAACCAGCGGACAATGGCGGAGCACCAAGCAGGACCAGGATCAGCGCCAGCAGAAGTAAGCACCAGCAGAAAACACCAGCAACCAAGGAGCAGTGCCAGCAGAGTAAGCACCAGCAGAGCACCAACCCACCAGGAGCATATGGCAACAGAAGTAAGCCACCAGCAGAAGCACCACACCAAGAAGAGCATCCGCAGAAAGCCACCACCACCAGAAGCAGCATCAGCAGAAGCACCACCTCGAGCAGAGCACAGCAAAAGGGGCCCCAGCACCAGAAGATCGAGGCCGGGCAGCAGAAAGCCCCAGCCAGAAGCAGAAGCAGGGCAGGGGTGGGAGGGTGGCCCCTGTCCCTTTGCCAGGGCTGGCAGCAGATGGCAAGAGGCTTCCATTTCCCTTCCCCATGGTTGTTGGTTGCTGACTGGCTGGCTGGCCTGGCTGGAGAGCTTTTTGGTCTGGAAAAGCAGGTCTTTCCTCTGATGGTGACCTGCTTGGGAGTTGCTTCCCTTTATATCCACGGGGCCTTGACGCAATGCATCCTCCCCGCATGCGCAGTGAACGCTAGGCATCCACTAGGGCATCTGCTAGGCTTCGCACTAGGCTCGCTCGGCTTCCGCTCTGCATCCGCTAGGCTTTCTGCTGTGCATCCGCTTCCATCCGCTTGGCTCCGCTTGCATCTGCTTCATCCGCTTGTGTCCGCTCTGCATCCGGTCTTTCCGTTCCACGTCCACTTTGCTGCGTTCGCTAGAAGCTTGCGGATGTGGCATCCACTCCCATCCGCTTCCCATCCGCTAGGCCTTCCGTGGAGCATGACCCGCTTTCCATTTCGCCCATAACGTCCCGCCCCTGTCCGTTTCTTTCCATGTTGTCCGCTCTGGTATGCAAATTTTTGCTCCTTTGAGAGTGGTTAACAACTGATGGAAACGGAACATTTTTCTCATCCGCTGTGTCCTTTTTACAAATGTTTTGCATCCGTCGGCCAGTGTGACAGGGCCTTAAAATCCTTGCATTGAGAGATCTGTCAATTATTTCCAAGTTGTTTATTTAACTGTTTAAATGAAACATTTAAGCTTTAAATAAGACTTCAAACCTGCTTGATTAGTTAATCACTCCTCCATTACTTCCCTTTTATCAAACATTAGGTTTTATATCATTCAGCAATAATACATCTAATTCATACATTAAAAAAGAATACATCTTTGCAAGAGTACTTTCTTATCTTAATTTTTAAATCAAAGTTTTATTTGCTGTATTAGAATGTGGTTATGTGATTTTTTTAAAAAAAATAATGGTTTCTTATGCTTGTAAACAGCATAAAAAAGACATTTTCTTGACTTTCAAACTTTATTGACAAATAATTGTCAGATATACTATCAACAAGATTCATTCTTTCAGCTATTGTTGATATAATTTTTGCAACTTTATATGGTCTATACATACTATTTTCAAATATTTTCCAATTATCACAAAACATTTTAAACCAGGTTTTATTTCTTTAAGAACTTTAACCTGCTAATATTTCCAAAATTATTGATAACCCCTTCAAAGATAGGTTCTCTGCTGCCCCAAAATGAGGGTTTTGTTTATTTTACTAAAAACATTGGTTCGCACCTATTCGCTAGAACCGGTTGTTAACATTCTAAGCAGTTCGGAGAACCAGTTGTTAGAAGAAATTACTGGCCTAATCCTGTAAGTAAGGCAGGAAGGAAACATTCTGGTGTTGTTTACAGAAACTGCCTTCCATTAACTCTTATTATATTCTTGGCAGGACTAGACTTCCTGTCTCTGGAACTTCTCTGGAATTTTTTTTCCTCCTTTGCTGGTACTTTGCTTGTGTGGAGTGATCATTCAAAGTTACAATGGCACTAAAAAAAGTGACTTATAACCATTTTTCATGCTTACGACTGTTGCAGCATCCCTATGGGTCATGAGAGGCCAGGCGAGGAGATGTGTGCCTCGATGTGAGTGATGTTGAGTTGGCCACGGCCAGCCAATAGCATTACCACCAAGCCATGACCATCAATTAAGCCATGACCACAGAACCGGTTGTTAAAAAAATTGAATCCCACCCCTGAAAACATATTTGGATCACATTTATACGAAATGTATTGGCCTTCATAAAACACCATATTTTGGTGTTTGCTATGTGGAATTAGGTTTTTACCTGGGATCTATATGCTTCTCATTTGTCTAGCATTCTGAAATACATTTAAGATGTGACTTTTCTCCCAGGCCAGATATGTTTAGAGGGGTAAATAGTTATAGCACTTAGACTTATATACCAGTTTAAAATGCTTTATAGCCTCTATAATCAGTTTACAGAGTCAGCATATTGGCCCCACAATTTGGGTCCTCAGATGTTGTTAATTTTATTTACCATATTCTTTATTCCTTTTGTTTTATAACTTTATTATATTGTAGTTTTGTTTTTACTGGATACTCTCCAAAGTTAGTTTGGCTCAGAGAGTGCTTCAACTAATTAATTAAAACCTTACATTTAATTTAACATTTAGTCAAGGTGCTGGAATAAATAGTTTCAGGAACTCTTCAAGCTATCTTTGCAAAAGAGATGACCCTGGCTATCCTGTAGAATGACCTTTACAAGAAGAGAGAAGGAAAAATATAGTCTTGTTATTATTCTTCCATTCTCCGCTATTTCTGATATTTTTAACTACTGTAATTCCTTTTGAAATTATTAAAGCACAGGAGAAAAATCACAAAATACAAAGACCTGCAAATAAAAATAGAACAACTATTGCAAAAGAAAGCAAAGATAGTACCAATAATACTAAAAAGTTCATTGGGGAAGGAGAATTTCTGTACAAAGGCCATGTGGTGCTCCCCAGAAGCAGGTGCCATTTTGGCAGTAGCCACAATTGTCTCATCACATCTGGGATGGCACCACATGATCTCTGCATAGGAAGGCAGATCAACTGTTCATTTTTTTCAGAGCAGTCTTCAGAAAAATTAAGTGAAGCAAGGCATAATGGTATGGAACACTTTTGGCAGGAAGAAGAATATGGGGTACTTCAGGAAGAGGGTGGGTGAAACCCAGGACAGATCATGTAAGTGGGGGAGGGTCTGCAGTGCACACCTGGACTTGTGCCAAGTCTCATATGGTGCTTAACAACCGCAACAGAAAGAGCAGGAATTGTGGTCATTTAGTGAATTAATCATATGGCATATTGCTTATCAACCACCATAATTTATGATTCTAGGTTCAATTGAGGCCATAAGTTGAGGACTATCTGTATGCTTTATATGGATGAGTTAGTTTTCTCTTAAGAATCAATTGTACAAACTTAAAAAAAAATAAGGTTTAAGAATTTTCTATCCCCTACTATTATTTTTCTTCCCTAAGAAGAAAAATGTTGTGGCTCATTGCTGTTGTGGCTCATTGGCAAGGATTGCCTCTTCTGAAGGTTGCGTGTTGCTTGGACAATAGTATTTTTTTTAAAAAAGGTGATTGAGAAGTATGTTACCATTTACATATTTTTGTATATAATTCACATGATTGTGTATTTCTGTGAAATATAGATGTGTTATTTTGATCTGAGTTATGTATGTTAGACAATAAGAATATTAAACCCACTGATGCAATTAAAAATATTCAAAACACAGAAACGGATGGCTGAAGAGAAGGAGGGGGTGTAAAAAAACTAGTAGCAGGAATTTAAAAAAATGAAAGCAGAATGAAAGCTGTGGACTGCATACTGAGATTATCAGGAAGTACATTATAGGTCAGACTAGAAGGAGAAAGGAGTATGAATTAGGTGTGTTGAGGTATTTCCCCATAAGGAGAATGAATGTTAAAGCAGTCAGTTTTCAGTCCAGGGATCATCCAATACCAAAGTCCAGTGTCAAAAACAGTTCAGTAGGTAGACTCACATCAACAATCTGCAACAGTCAACACAGGAAGGGCAACACTCTCCAGAAACACCAGAACAGAACAACCCAGGTTTCTGGCTCCATCTCATGGCCATTTGAGGAACCACACCCAATTACAATTTTAGCATTTCCTTAAAGAAACAGTATTAAAATGTCTATCCTGGTTTATATATTATCCAACCCAAGTAACTGTTAGGTAACTTACATTCCTAACATTGTGAGGGGAGTACAGATCACAGAAGAACCCAAGCAACCAAATAGGATAAGTAAAAATCAAAGTAAGAATCATCTTACTTTGCACACATTTAAATATCTTATATCTTTGTGTTTTGATCTTGTCTTAACAGCGATATTTGAAGCCATCTTTATTGCTGATTGGTTGTCTTCATAAACAACAATAGAATCTGTTACATCAATTCCCATATCAATCAATAGAGCTGCCTTATAATAAACTAAATCTGTACACAAATAAAGATAAACATGAAGAATTCAAGCTCCATTGTTGACAAACTTAAATGTTTCTGTCGCAATAGACCTCCATCCATCAACACCTCCCAATTAATACTAACAGTATATATTGATGTATAATTATGTAGATGATGAGATTTTACGTGTTTTATGTCTGCTAGCAAAACCTTGCATCAGCATATGCAGTTAGACTTAGTCTCATTCTTAAGGTTCCAAAATACAATGCATAATGCATCATGTTTTGTTTCAGATATCTTAACACACGCTTGCCATTGCTTTTCAGTTGGCTCAGCGTTAAATCTAGCTACACTGTATGCTATATCTGGCCCTTGACCAATTAATGAGATAGATAAACTACCAATCAAGGACTGATAAATGTTTCTTATCAAAAACAGGACTTTGAACATCACTGTGGCTAAACTCCTGGCCATCGGGTGTTTAGCCAGTTTTACAAAGTTCCATTTTAAAACTTTTTAGTATCAATTGGTTAATTTTATTCTGCCTGTGAGATTTTGTAGTTCTCCACTAGTTTATCTATCTTTAATCCAAGATATTGTTGATTTCTCCTAAGCTGTTTTATTTAAATTTCTTCTCTAAGAGTTAAATTATTTTAGCAGCTTCTTGTTCAGTTTTGGTGATTAATGCTATGTCCTCAGTGAACAATAGCTTACTTTCTCTTTTGAACAACGTGGATCAGCCATGCCAGCTATAATTCTTTTACTATACAATGGTTCCACTCATATCCTGATTGTTTTAAGCCATAAAGACTCTTTTTCAATCTCCAGCAATCAGTTGTATTATCATTTTTGACACCTAAAGTTTTCTTTAAATAAATTAGTGTGTTGCAATGGTGCATGCAGATATGCTGTCTCTACATCTAAATGATTTACAGTGTATTTCTCCTTAGCTGCTCACACTAATGCTGCCCTTAAGTAGTAGCCTTCAGACTCGGTGCAAACACCCTCCAATCACAGTCATTTACTGTCTGATTGAACCCTTGTGCTACTAACCTGGCTTTATGGGTAACAGTCCCATCTACAACTGTCTTTAGCTTAGAAATCCATTTACACCCTATGGCATGTTCACCTGGTGGTAACCTGACATTTTCATATACCTCCAGTTTTTTTTTTAATAATTCCAGTTCCTTATCCATTGCTTCCTGCCAAGCAGCCTGATCCTTAGCAGGATATAGTTTTAGGTTATTATAATTACCAGGAACTGTATTCACTTGGCATACAACACTAGCCTGATATCTATCAGGTGGTCATGTTACTCGGGTTGAATGTCTAGGTAATACAGGGCTAACTGGTGGACTCATCTGTTCCATCTGCTCCTGTTCTTCTACCTCCTCCTGTGCCTGTTCTTCTTTAATGGCTATTCATGGTTTATTTATTTCATCTTTAGGGACTATTTGGGTGTCAATAATAATATCATTGTTGGATTCCTGTTCCAGTTTATTCCACCCAACGTGCTCAAGAAATTTAGCACTAGCGCTATAGTAAACTTGAGATGTGCCTGGATCCCAAAATCTAAATGATCTATGGTTGGCCTCATAATCTACAAAAAATAATTTCTTAGCTCTATGTTGCCCTTTCAATCTTATTTGTGAGGGAATATGCACCCATGCTGGAGCTCCAAATGTGTGTAAATAACTTAAATTTTATTTTCTGCCATGCTGAGTGAATGGCAATTCTCCAGTTGTTGTGTAACCTACATTGTTTAACACATGATTGCTGCACATTATGGCCTCACCCCCAGTGTTTCAGGCAAACCTGAATCAGATAACATAGTGTGAACCATGCCGACTGCGATGCTCCACTATCAACAACCCACAAATCATGGTTTACAGTTGAATTGGTAGACGTAGCTAAACTAACATTCTTCTTGGCCTTCTGGTGATTACCAGGATTCTGTTGTTTTCCTTTCTTACAGAATCTAGCTATATGTCCCCTAGCCCCACAAGAAAAACATTTCCTAACAGTAATGGCAGTTGAAAACAAATCCTGTTCTTGTGGTTGTTTCTTCCTCACTTGGTTCCTATCCAGCCATCTTCTTGCTTCTTCTAACAATCTTCCAGTTATGTCAGTCAATGTCAGTTTATCCCTAGTCAGGACTTCCAGTGAAGATACATAATCATCATAACTCTCATGCAATGAGGATGTAAGAATGATGTAAACTTGATGCAGCTCTGAAAATATCAGTTCCTTTTCATGTAGCTCTTGAAAAGTTCCTCTCATGAAGTTCAAATAAGCTAACATATCTCCACCTTCAGAAAATGTGCTCTAAACAGTTTACATGTAAGATGTGTATGTGCACCTACACTGTCATGAACATAAATCCTCTTCAGATTCTCCCAACACCTAGCAGCAGACTCTTCTCCACGAATATGGACTAGCTGCTGGTCACTCAGTGTTAGTCCAATTATACAAAGAGCTTGTTCATTGTTCTGCTTAAAGTCAGCAAGCTTCTTGGCATCATCTGCATTTTCTGGATCCCAAGCATTTACATCCGGTGGGTCTTGAACTGTATTCATAACCCTTCTCTACGCAGAAGTAGACTGTACTTCATAGACCAGGAAACATAGTTTGTTCCATCCAACTGGGTTATCACTGATAGACTTGTTGAAGGGTCTTGTAACATCTTTACCAGGATAGTAATCCACAATTTAAACAGTAAACAGCTGTCTGTCTACAGTACTGTGCATTCACACCAACTCTTAGTTATCTGAGCCTGGTATGTCCTGGGCTCATAACCAGTGTTGAGGTAATTCCCCATTAGGAGAATGAGCGCACACAGGGAGACGTAGTAAGAGTAGTAAAGAATAGCACACAACGAGCACATAGATACACTGTATGGTAAAATGTATGTTTTCACTTCCAGTAAAATGATTAAGCAAAGTCCAAACAAGCAGTCCAAGTCATTCATAGTTAAAGCAGTCAGTTTTCAGTCCAGGGATAATCCAATAACAAAGTCTAGTATCAAAAACAGTTCAGTAAATAGACTCACATCAATGATCAGCAACACTCAATACAGGAATGGCAACATTCTCCAGAAACACCAGAACAGAACAACCCAGGTTTCTGGCTCCATCTTATGTCCATTTGAGGAACCACACCCAATGACAATTTTAGCATTTCCTTAGAGACAGTATTAAAATGTCTATTCCTGTTTTTATATTTTCCAACCCAACTAACTGTTAGGTGATTTACATTCCTAACATTGTGGGGGGAATAACAGATCACAGAAGAACCCAAGCAACCAAGTAGAATAAGGCTGAGCCTTTCTGTTTCCCCTGAAGCAAAACTGTCCAAATAAATTCCTTCAAAAGAGTGAGACACAACTAGCAGACCATCAGCTTCCCAGCACCTTGATACTGAAGTTTGGAGAGCTAGAAAACTCACTTCATGTTTATGTCAGAGGGATCATGATGCTTTTTCTCTTGTTTTGTT
This sequence comes from Laticauda laticaudata, assembly GCA_004320025.1. Classification (NCBI taxonomy): domain Eukaryota; kingdom Metazoa; phylum Chordata; class Lepidosauria; order Squamata; family Elapidae; genus Laticauda; species Laticauda laticaudata. Next base: position 29,303 of record BHFT01026427.1, read on the forward strand.
CATATAGGTAAAAAAACCTGAAACTATATTGAAGACTGCAAAGTCAAAAATCACTTAATTTTATGTACTTGATCTTCAAAATCACTTCTGAATCTCTTTAGATGAATTCAGAATCATTTGATTAAGTCCAGAATCAACGTTTCAGTTCAAAGGTTTGATTCAGCTGACTCAAAGCCGGGGGTGTCAAACTTGCTTCGTCATGTTGTTGTCATTGATGTATTGTGAGTTTTTTCCCTTAGCTAAAATGGGGGTGGGCATGGCCAGTGCATGATGCATCTGGTCCATGGATTGCTCTAAGTCAAGTGGTATTGTGGTTAGCTGGCAGCAGGTGCAGATGGCTGAAGAGAGCGATGACTCTGATGAAGGGCCAGGACCATCAGGGAGTGGACTGCTGCCTTCAGGGATTGTGGGAGATGACAGCAGTGACAAGGAGATTCCAAGGAGCCTGTGCCAAGTACGAGTGAGTGCAAGATCATTCATAGAAGAGAACAGCTGGAGCAGCACAGGCGACTCGGGAATAAGGATGCAATGTAATGGTCCCTCCCTCCTGGGAATATAAGCCTAGTTTCAAAAGGTTTTTGCTTTTCTAAGGACTCAGCATTATGTGTGGAGACTCCGGCTTATCTGAAAAATTCTGTCAAGGCTTTTCTGGTTGGATTAATTGGCTACAAGCCATCTTTTATCTATAAATAAGTTATTTGTAGATTAAAGCTGAGAAGTTTTGAGTTGCTGCATTTGTTTGAGATTTTCTTGCTGGTTATAGGGTTGGGTCAGAATAAGTGGCCTATTCCATCAACTTATCACAGCATCCTTTGTTAAAGGTTTTTCTATAACAAAGCTTCAATCAGCGCACTCTCATCTGTATTAATTATTCCTTTCCAAACTTTACATATGGTAGTATGGATCCTGATCAAAATTTTTATTTTGCCTTTATCAACCATTTTTTGCAAACTTGTCATAAATGGATCCAGTTTAAATGATAGCTTGTCATTAAGCAGTTAATTAAATCAACTATGTGATTAAGACAGTTAGTAAAGATGCGGATGCTCCACGGAAGCCAAGCGGATGGAAGCGGATGCGAGCGGATGGCTACATTCACCTTACAAGGAATCATCCTCTGAAGAATAGTAAAATAAGAAGCTAAATTAGACATGAAATAAATGTGCTCATTTTTAATTTTGAAGGACAATAAAAATAGTACTTTGGTGGACACATGCAAGTGGAAAATGCAACATTTTTGGAGGATCTTTGAGAATAATCTCTCGTGTGTATCTTTTTTGTATAAGTTTTTTTCAATTTAATGAAAGATCATTTGCTTTTGCAATTCTTTCAAAAGAGAACAAAAGTGAGGATTATAGTGTTCTTAGACTTATTTAATCACAAAATGGCAAATAGTGTATGTGAATGCCCCATCTGCATTATTTATCTCTCATTTCAGGGTCCTTATATGCTTAAATGAAACTTCTAATGAGGAAACTCCTCCAGCAAGTTTTTTTTTTTTTTTT
>BHFT01026427.1:30813-43880 GCA_004320025.1 Laticauda laticaudata
GTTTTTTTTTTTTTTTTGACCAGTGAAGGCCTTGGAGAACTTGGAAGAATTGCTCCATTTCTTGAAGAAGAAACCTGCCATCCTATTTTCTCTGGCCTCAAATTGGATAGACAATTTGGAATGCTTATTTCTGCCCAATCCAAGAAAAAAAATATAATCATGCTAGAAAAATGTGGATGTTTTCTTCCTTTAGCAAAGGAATGTCAGTAGAAATAATTAGGTCTTTCTTCTGTTTACCTCTGACTTGTATCAGAGCAAGTGATACCAAGGAACAGTTTTCCTTGTGCTGCAATAGGAAAATTTCCTATGTCCTGCTTTCTCTGATTCTTCCTCTGTGTTCTGTATTATCCAAGGCCTGCAACCATCTTCTGTTAGCATCTTCTGTGACCCTTTTCAATAAGCAGCTAGGTAAACACTAACTCAATAAAGACCTGCATCTTTGCTTCCTTAATTCAATACAAAAGTGGTTGAATTATGTCAGGGGTGTCTTACTTTCGGCCCGCAGGCGGGATGCATCACATGCTGGCCATGCCCACCCCGGTTTAGTGAAGAAAGAAAAGTTGCAATATGTCATGTGACGTGTCATTGTGAGTTTGACACCCTTAAATTAGGTGTTCCAATGGCAATTTACTCCCATGTCCTAGAGACAAATAAGGGGCAAGGACAAGAATGACAAATATGTACAATGACATCATGACACAAATTCTGTCTTTTTATACAGTATTTGAATGAGAGAGAAAGTATGTATCATAACATTGCAATGCACATTTCATTATAATTTTTATATCTTTGTAGTTTATACCAGGTGCCTTTGAAAATATACCCATTTTACATGATTATATAACTTGTGAGGTGTTTGTGAGGGCAGGGGTTCTGTCATTGATGTGGAACTTATTTCTGTTTTGACTGATGCCAAGTGTTTTTCTATATACAGTTCAATTATTCACTAGCAAATTGAAAATGAATTCTTCTACTCTACATATTTTAATCCACACAGTATAAATTGGCAGCCACTGAATGGCAAATTATCCTGTTCCTAATCCAGTTATTAGAAAGAATACCAACAACCGTCTCATTTTTTCCTTCTCTGTTGGCTGCACCCACTAGAAACTTCACTCTGAATTTAAGGAATCATTATTCCAACCAGGAAGCAGTCTATATATTGTACATGACCCTGTAAAGTGGATACTTTGCTCCTGTCAACAACTAAAAGTGGAGCGATGCTGTTCAGCTTCCAGCTCTTTTCAAGAATATAGCTGAGCTGAGTCCCAATTTAATTCCTCATAATAGGTTTTCACATTTAATACCAAATGAAACAGGATAGTGGAAATTGCTGAAGGAAGAAGGATGAATACAAATTAACTGAAATGCATCTGATACTCTTCATTAATACTAAATATTTTTGAATTGCAATTGGAGTCAGCTGCAAAGTTGAAAATTTACCAATCACTCTTTAGATGTCTAAAGGCTATCTAGTTATGCTTGATGCACTTTTCCCATCCAGCTGATCCTAAATTGGGAGCAGCTTTCTGCTTCAGTATTCTGAGCTGTTTCTAATTAGTTTCTAATCTGCCTTAATTGCACTTAAAAGAGCAATAACAGCAAAACAGCTGTTAGATTTTCCCTTTTACAATGTAACTAGAGCCACCATTGGAAATTGATTTTTTTAACGGTGATTTTTCTTTTTAGCTTTAGTCCTGGGACATAAGCCACCAGTTTATAGTCATAGATCTACTATTCTAGAGATCAGTTTCTTAAATGAAGGTTCAACATGAGGTTGTAAATGCACGCACATTTCAGAAACAGATATTGTATTCCAATGTACATCCTCCTTTCCAACTGTTTTTCCCATATTACTTAATGATGTACAATTATTATACAGAATTTTAGTTCTAATGCATTGGATTGTTTTAAGAAAAACAGTTGTAGGGATATATTCAGAAGGTGTGAAGAGCAATGAGATGCCAAGCATGCGAAGTAAATATGGGATAATTTAATATTACTTTTCCTAACCACTATCACTTTATTAATAGTAAGTCTTAAACTCATTCCTCCATTTGCCTTTCAACATTAACATTAAATGTTATCTGCCATGAGCCAATATTTCATTGTTTGGTGATCTAGTCATAAACTGCAATTTACCCTATTAGTTTATTCTACTTTTTTTAATCCACCCAAAAGCTTAAGGGCCTGTCACATTGGCCAACGGATGCAAAACATTTGTAAAAAGGACACAGCGGACGAGAAAATGTTCCATCCATTGTTATCCCGCTCTTCAAAGTGGCCCCGAATTTGCATAACCAGAGCGGACAACAACGGAAAGGAACGGAGGGGAGGATGTAGAGGGGATGTAAAACAGATGCTCCACAGAAGCCTAGTGGATGGAAGTGGATGGGAGCAGATGGCACGCATCCGGCAGGGCTTCTGGGGAGCACAGCAAAGCGGACGCGCAGCGGAAAGAGCGGGATGCAGAGCGGATGCCGAGTGGATGAAGCGGATGCAGAGCGGAGAATAGCGGATGCCTAGCGATGCCTAGAGGATGCAAAGCGTTCATGTGCGCATGCGGGGAGGATGCCATTGCATCAGCCCCATGGATATAAAGGGAGCAGCTCGCAAGCAGGTCACCATTCAGAGGAAAGACCTGCTGCCAGACACAGCTCCAGCTAGCCAGCAGCCAGCCAGCAAGCCAACAACCATGGGGAAGAGAAAGCCATCTGCTGCAGCCCTTGGCAAGAGGGACAGGGCACCATCCACCCCCTGGCCCTGACTCTGCTTCTGCTGGGCTTCTGCTGCTGGGGCTGACTCTTCTGGTGCTGGAGCTTCTGCTGGTGTGCTGCTTCCTGGTGCTGGTGCTTCTGCTGGTGCTTATCTGCTGTGCTGCTCCTGTGCTGTGCTTCTGCTGGTGCTTACTCTGCTGGTGCTGCTCCTGGTCCTGGTGGCTTCTGCTGGTGCTTACTCTGCTGGCGCTGCTCCTGGCGCTGGGCTTCTGCTGGTGCTTACTCTGCTGGCACTACTCCTGGGTCCCTGCTGTCCTGCTGTCCTGCTGGTGCTCCTGGTCCTGCTGGTGCTGCTGCTGATCCTGGTCCTGCTGGTGCCTCCTGGTCCAGCTGGTCTGCTGGTGCTCCTGGTGCTGCTGTGACTGCTGGTGCTGCTGCTGCTGCTGTCCTGTTGGTCATGCTGCTCCTACTTTTGCTGCTACTGTGTTGTTGCTGCTGCTGGTGGTGGTGTGGTGTGGAGGAGCAACCCCTTACAAGCTCGAAGCCCCTCTGATGAGGGCCATATGGCAATGCAGGGGAGGATAGAGGCATACGCATGAACAGGAGAGCAGGCAATACTCCATTGAAGAGGAACATGAGGTGAGGTGCTGGAAATGGCTGAGGGAGAATGAGTATCTTTGGCGGAAGGGACACAGGCTCTATTCAAGACACCAAAAGGAAGCAGGCTTCTTGGAGAGAGAGGCAGAAGAGCCTGGCGGCACTTCGAAGTGCTCCTCGCTGGTGGAAGCACATGCACACCTGTACGGGTAGCTGCACCTCAAAGAAACCTGGCCAGGGCCACGCGTCAAGCTGACGGACTGAGAGACCTACATGATGGCCAACGTGCAGCTTCTTGGAGGATGAGATCCACCACTGAGGAGCAGCCCCTCTCACAACCCTTCTCTCAGGCAGCCCGCTGAGAGCCAGTCCTCTTCTGGCCAAGTCAGCTCCTGTGTCAGGCAGGTAATCTGTGGAGCATACACGATGGAGACACCCCCCGACAGCTGCACTCCCCGTGGCGGAGCGTTGTGAGGACTGCCTGACGCAGTGGGAGCAAGGAGAGGGCACTTCCACCAGAGAACAACCCACATCCACCCCCAGCTCCACCTCCACAGAAAGGCAGAAGAGGCAAACCTGAGGGGCAGACAACACTTGTCGCTGCTGGAGATCAGGGCACATCAGAAGCAGCGTAGATCTCCTCTCTCAGCTGGTACACACCGACGTCCCATCCAACCCCACACGCAGCCCTTCCTCACCTACGTTCAACCAGACCCTCATGAACATGTCGGAATCACGAGTACCAGGTGATAAAGGACAGGATCACCGGTCTTCTTCACAACCCTCCAGACCCAGCTGAACCTGCTCCCACCCAGTCCAGGCCTGCTCCTCCACCCCAGGTGATCTCACTGTCCTTCCAGAGGCTTTCCACAGGCCCTCACCTACCAAGGCTATGGCTACCAGGAGCTCCAGCAGCACAGGCAGCCCTTTCCCAGTCCAGGCACAGGTACATCGGATGCCACTGGTGCCATTGGTGCCACTGATGCCACAAATGACACCCTGCCACAGATGCCACCCATACCACAGATGCCACCCACGCACTCCTCGCTCAGCTGCAGACTAGAACATCCCACTACCACTGCTCCTTCCTCCACCCCACAGCCAAGCCCGGCCTCAGAACATCTGTCATCGGTATGGGGTTGACACCCCATGTCCTGGAGGAAGGGGCTCTCAAACACACAGGACTGAGTCAGCTCTCTGAGAGCTTCCTCACACACGCGTCCCTGTTGTCCTCTCGAGGCAGGCACCCCAATGACGCCTCAGACCAGCACTCCAGCAGCAGCCACCTCACAGCACCTGGACCCTTCATCCTGAGACTGGAACACCTCTGAGTGGACAGAGAGAGTGCCAGAGACTGGGTGGCTACCTGTAGACTTTATTTGGACACTTGACTTGGGTCATTTTTCTTTTACAGCTTGTTATTAATAAAGATTATTTTTGCTTCACATACTTGCTTCATTTATTTTAGTCAATAAAGTCTTGGTGGAAACTTTTACAAATGGTTTAAGCCTTTGCATGGTTTGTGGGATGGGTAAGATAGCAGGGGATGGGAAGGGATACATTTGGGATGGTAATAGCTGTGGGATGGCAGGGATACCTTTAGGGTGGTAATAGCTGGTGGGATAGGTAAGCCTTCCGAGGGAAGCATATGGGACTGTATGGTCCACCCTCCCAGGTGCCACACCTATGGCCCTTTATTATCAATAACATTTAATCATTGATCCATACATCTTCAACATAAACACAACTCTTTATTAAGTGCCTGTTCATTGTAGGGCCACTCAACATGCATGGCACAATCTCATCAGTGTATGAGACAGGCTGAAGGAAGCATCCATTAAGCATCTATCATCCTGTCTTGCCACTCCACTGCCTCCAGCTGGGGAGTTGCATCAGTGTTTCAGGAGGTTGCGCTGCTTCTTCCCTTCACATGAAAGCTCTGTTGGGGCCTTGCACATCCACAGTGTCTATCAGGTTTCGGCCCTTTCCTCTATTCACCAGGCTCCATGTCCCCATTGCCTTGTTGCAGGTCCACGAGCCTGTTCTGCAACACTGGGTAGCAGGTGCACATGAGATTGTGCAGGATGCAGCAAGCTTCTACGATCCTCCTCACGGTCTCGGGGCGATGCTGCATGTGGTGAGAAGTACCTGGAACCTGTTGGCCAGGATGCAAAGGCGTTCTCCACCACCTGCCTTGCCCTGGACAGCCTGTAGTTGAAGATTCTCTCTTCACGGTGAGGCATCTGGAGGTGTAGGCTTCATAAGGTAGGTTTTGAGGGAGAAGACGTCATCCCCATGATGAATGTAGGGCACATCTTGTGTGTCATTGGGCAGGGTCTGGATCTGGGAATCCCATGATGAGGTTGCGTTCAGCCCCTCCTTGAGTGACTGGCATTGTATACCGTGACATCTGAAGATGACCGTTGCCTGAAGCATCGATGTACATGAACTTGTAGTCAGCATCGACCATGGCGAAGAGGATGATCCCGAAGAAGCCCTTGTAGTTGAAATAAGTGGACCTGAGTTGGCTGGAGCTTTGCAGGCCATGTGCTTGGCATTTTTGGCTCCAACGGTGTGGGGAAGTTTCACTTCTTATACAACTGCTCTGCAACTTTCTTCCATCCTTCTTCAGAGGATGGGCACTGAGGAGCTCCTCCAGGTATTCTTTGATGTTGGCCTGCACCACTTCTGCTGGCCACAATGCTGATCGTGTTGTGTGACACCTCCAGCCATACTGCATGCTCCTGTACGTGGTCCCAGAGGCCAGGTGGCGCAGAGTCAGTGCCACCTTGAGCCCAGGGTCCAGGCTGGGCCAGAAAGTGGTGCTCTTTCTTGTCAACCTGGGTCTCAGCCACTCCACAACTTCATCAAACATGGCTGGCGGCATCCTCATGAAGTTCTGGAATGCACAAAGTGTCTTCGTTTCTCAGCTCCACCATCAGCTTGTTATACAGTCCGTAATCTGGCTCTTCTGGTATCCATCTTCGGACCCAGACACTTCTTGGCCGCCTCCTTTTCTTCATGTAGAACAGGTGAAAGAGCCTGTTTATGGCTTCGCACTGTTGCAGACACGATGGTGGCTACCAAAAGGAGTGTGTGATGATCCATGGAGGAGATAACTGGATGCTGTGGAAGAGCAAGAGCCATATGAAGGCTGAAGAGGTCTGCACAGCAGGGCTGCTTGGACTGAAAGTGAGATCCAGGTGAGTTCCTCCCCCTTTTATAGAAAATATTAGTTTTCTGCTCGGTGGTCCTTTTGCATCCTCTAGGCATCCTGGCAGACATCCTAAATATCCGAGATAGTGTCCCTCTGTGAATATTTTTTCCGTTTTAATGCTTGTATGCGAGCTGCATCCGCTTTCATCCTTTCTCCATCCATGCTACTAACGCTTTGTGTCCATTCCATGTCTGTTTCGCTTTGTCCCATGTGTCTGTTTTCCACTGGAGGAGATGCAAGTTGCAGCGGTATGCGCAGCGGATGCCTAGTGGATGCAGCGGACGCATAACGGATGACGATGGAATGTAAAACGGCAGATGTTTCCCCGTATGCGTTGCGGATGCAGAACGGATGCGTTGGATACATTTTCTGCTCAAAAAGTTTTGAGCAGCTCAAAACTTTTTGAGCGGTTGGAATCTCAGTCGACGGATGCTGGACGGATAGAGAGTATGAAAAACGGATGCAGTGAGTACAGAAAGGAAGCATCGCGTTAACCAATGGATGGAAAGTGTTTCTCTCCGTTTTACATCCTCTTTCCATCCGTTGGTGCAGTGTGACATGGGCTTTAAGGAATAATAACAATTTAGCAGAAAGTACCAAACATATGAAACCTGTGTACCTCTACTGCCAAGTCTTAGAAATCTACAAACATTTCTTACTTCTAAAGAGGGGACACTCTAGCAGAGTATGTAAAGCAAAGTAGCTGAATATCTGAGCAATTTTTTTGTCTTTTCCTGGGTAGAAAAGTTTCAACTTTCTACTTTTAGTGTACAAACTATCATTATCAGAAGGCCAAGTCCAGAATAGAAGTGATAAGCGTCCACAGAAGGACTGTTAAAGGCAAAGGATTGTCTAAGGACAACTTGAACAAAATTAAATTTAAAAGAGTTCCCTATATTTCTGAGATGAATTAGCAGCAGGTATTTCTTAATAGCAGAATTAAGTGAAGAAATGCCCTGAAAAGTTTCACGGAGTGCAAAAGAATTTTTGTTTTGTTTTGTTTTACCAAATGAACATAATGTTCCTTTTCCCCACTTCCTTTCTTGGAATGTACACTGAAGTACAGAAGAAAATAGTGAATTAATTGATAAATATAGATCTATTTTTCATAGGATATTCAGGTGCATAATATTTTGACAAATGTAACTCACAACAAGTTTCTACAAAGTTCAATGAACCTGTCTTAACAGGTGTGAATAGTTGCGAAGAACAGTCTGTAAACTAGGCAAGGAATAATGGATGGAAACTGAACAAGGAGAGATTTAACCTAGAAATAAGGAGAAAATTTCTGACAGAATATTCAACCAATAGAATAACTTGCCTTTGGAAGTTGTGGGAGCCTCATCACTTGAGACTTTCAAGAAGAGATTGGATTGCCATTTGTCAGAAATGGTGTTGATGCTTGGGTGGTGGTGGGGGAGTTGGATGAGATGACCTCCATCTGTTAATTTGTAATCTGTAAACTCTATGTCGATTGGGCTATGTGTTTTTACTTGGAAGTAAATCCCAAAGTAATTAATGGTGCTTTTTCCAAGTAAGAATATTTTATACTGCTGTTTACTACTAAACAGCAGGAGATTTTATATCTTTTTCTAAGTAATCACATGTACTACATAGACAGCAGAAATTTCACCTGATAATCCATATTGCTGATGCTATATGCTACATTACACAATCAACACATCTGTCATTTTTGTTTGCTTTTGTAATGGCATTGAAAAGAAATCACATTCAATTAAAATTTACCTTTTTATGTAATGTTATATCTGAGTTTTTAAAGTATCAATCTCCCTAATAAATTGCCTGCATATTTGGGATGAAACATTAAATGTATTGTAATTCATGAAAAAGACAGAATACACAAATAGAAAAGATATAGGGAGATTCACATTCTCATTGTCCCTAACATAGACTATGTCCAAAGACTAACATAGAGTATGTCCAAAGACCAACATAAACTATGACCAAAGACTCTAATCAAAATCAGCTTGAGCTAAAAAGTTCTAGATCTACCTTAACCACTGGACCAAGCTGGAATTTTAAAATGAGGTATAATAAATTCTAGGTAGCTAGGTACCAAATCAGAGCTAACAAGAAAGCATTGATCTCTTACCTTTATTATCTATCTATCTATCTATATCTATCTATCTATCTATCTATCTATCTATCTATCTATCTATCTATCTATCTATCTATCTATCTATATTTAGTGATAGACAAAAAGAGAATAGTTATTTGCTTTAAGATACTGGTAAGGAGGAATAATATAAATGTATATTATATTTTAATACAAGCTCACAATAATTAAAATATCCCATATCTAAAATTAAGAATAAGGAGAATCCACTTATGTTATTATTGAGTATGTTTAATAATAGGATAGTGGACTCTTTGGCAACTAGTTGTAAATGCAGATAGATTACCAAGTTACCAGATTAAAATTATATGACTGTTAAGAGTGTTGGGATGGCTGGAACCTGGAGAACCAGTTGTAATCAGCATTTATCCAGCTTTAACAAAACCTGAAATGGTTGCTTAGATTAGATTTGATTGGATTAGTTTTTTTATTTTATTGTTAAATTTCTTTACTTGTTTAAGATTAAGGACTACCTATATAAGATTTTTTAAAGAGTCATATAACTTATAACTTATCATAACTTATCACGCTACCTATTATTTGTAAGGATGTTCCAAAGCAAACCTTTTTTTTAAAAAAAGAAGCACATAAATTGTTACTTTCAGTTAAATTGAAATTGTATTGCTATTTATCTGAACATTATTGTTTAGCCACAGCAGTAGTATATTTGATTTGCGTGAGAAGACCAATTTATTTTACTTAAAATAATGAAAAATCTTTGAAGATAAAATTATTTTTGAGAATACATGCTAACTACTATAGAATATATTGCAGTGATTATCAGTATTTTCCCCAGTGTGAATTTCTGCATGGATCTGTGTGCTCTGAATCTCCAGGGTTATTTTCTGAAGGATTCTTTGTGACGTGCTAATAATATTCCAGTTGGCTGCTTCTAATTTCTGGATATTTTGTTCAGGGCAGAGTGCAGGTTTCAGCTGACACCTTTTTTCTACTTGTCATCAGTGACCATATGTCCACTGATTAAAGAGTAGCTTTATGTGATGGCATAAGCATATTTAATAAACTTTATTTATTAGTAAATTGTAAAGAAGAGAAAAATATCGAAACAGAAAACTGTGCTAGAAATCTAAAGTGATCTTTTAAGACTCCGAGAAGCCCCAAGAGACCATATCCACCAACTTCTGACAGCTTCCTTTATCCTTTATTAAATATATTTTCCTCCATTTTTAACCACTAAAGTAAATAGAAATGTATGGGAAATTCAATACTGAAAAAAGCTCTTTACTTTTCACTATTAGCTCTTCTATCTATTCGCAGAACAGTATGTGGGACCCCTCTGATATAGAGATATAAGTATATAGTTGTAGATTATATAGATATACCTATGAATAGTAGTGATATAAATAGAGATATATAGAAATAATGTGCACCTTTTATTTCATGGAATTAGTATCACTACAGGATATATGACATAATCCATACAAGACTAGGATAGTGTTTTGAAGAATAACACCAAAATGATCCACTGCAAAAAGAAATATACTTAAAAGGAATGAAATAAATGTGTATAAAACTAGAGGTGGGAAAAGAAAAAAGACATTTAAAATAATGTATTAGAGAAAATGGCCTCAAATGTAATTAATTGTATGGTGTTAACCAGATCAGCCTAAGTCCTGAATGAGCTGACAGGGTCATTTAAAGGTCAATGGGGGAATAAAACTGCACAATAGATGGGGGATGGGGTAAACAACATGAGGTTTAATACTGTGTCAAGAGAGAAATGGAGGAATCAGCATGTCATTCTGCAAAGGTAGTTCTGTAATCTGTGCACATTCATTAAAAAAAAGAAAGAAAGTGGGAGGCACAGTTGCTAGAGGGGACACTGTGAACTGATTTCCATATACTAAAGCACATGCCAGAAGGGAAGTGGCAAACAGCTTGTTCTGCTACCGCTCTGGTTGAATAGTTTGCAGTGCAAACAAGGACTACAGGATGTTATCACATGGACCTGACTTTATTTATTATTTATTTTTCTGAGGTTGGATGTGCTTCATTAACATAAAGCATTTACAGGTTCTGGGCTGGAGGAATGATTCTTCACTGAGCTTTTTAACATTCTCATAGAAGCCTGGCTTTAGCAAGCAGCTAACCTGTTCCAACATTCATTCCCGACCCCTGTACGAATCTTCAGTTTTTTTGCTTAATTCAGCTACTTATAATACAAGATGTGCATATACTCTGAAGTTTGCAAATGCACAATGACTCGGGATTGTTAGCACAACAAAGATATGGCATCGTTTAAAAATGTATGCCACTGGTGCACAACTGGTGGTCTTAGATGCAAACCCTGAAAGACTTTAGAGCAGGGCTGCCACTGGCCAGTTATGTCACATGTGGGCCATGTCTATGGCAGTGGTGGAATTCAAATTTTTTTACTACCGGTTCTGTGGGCATGGTGTGACTTGGTGGGCATGGCTTAGTGGGCATGGTAGGGAAAGGACACTGCAAAATCCCCATTTCCTCCCCACTCCACTAACCTGCTTTCCAGGTCCGTTCTCCAATGCAGGGCAACAAAAGAAGACCCCGCCAGTCAGCTGGGACTTGGGAGGTAGAGAATAGATGGGAGCAGGGCAAGTCAGAGATGGCATTTGCTGGTTCTTCAAACTACTCAAAATTTCTGCTACCAGTTTTCCAGAACTGGTTAGAACCTGCTGAATATCACCTTTGGTCCACGCCCAGGTTAGCAAAGAGAAAAAAGTCTGATATGTCTTGTGATACTGCTGTGATGACGTGAGTTTGACACCCCTGCTTTAGAGTATGAGCATTTGTGGAAGGAAGACCGACATGAGTATCAGATACACAAGGATATTCTCCATTCCATTTAAACATCATTATGAATTCTACCAGAGGTCTATGCTTGCAGGAACTTCCCCAAAATTTGTCAAATTGTTATTTATAAAGTGGTGGTTCTCAAGACCAGCAACTTTTAAAGATGTGGCTGGAGAATCTCATGTTAATTCTATACACTGAAAGTTGCTGAGGTTGAGAAATATTATGTTAAGGAAAAACAAGAAGCAAATTATTAAACACAAAACTGTAGCGTGATCATATATAGGTATTGGAAAGTAATCTAATTTAATATTACCCTGGACTAAACTCTTTTTATCCTTGCAAAGTGGCCCCTTGGTCATTCTGCTGACATCCTATGAGTGAGGCTTTGAAACAAAATAAATGTTATTCCTTCTCTGAGGCATGTTTTCTTTATGACAAATTATGCATAATCTTTGTAAAAAACTCATACATTTGAGAAACTTTAGTCTTAAATCTTCCATTAAAATCAATACAGATACTCGTCATTTGGTATCAAAATCTTTCCTCCAGTGCAGTATTAGAAAGGATGTCAGAAGAGACAACCATAACAGATATGAGATAGGACAAAATATAACAAGAAAATGTAATAGAGGAAAATAGCTGTCCTGCGACTGGAAAAAATTTTCAACTTTGCTTTCATAGAATTTTGTTTTCAGATCCTTGAGCAACATTAAATAAATCTGTTGGTTGAGATGTTAAATATATAGAAGGATAGAGATGCTTGGAACATCTTAAGACAACATCCAGAAAGTGATCCCAATGTTATGTAATAAAACTCATGTCACAATAGACTCTCAATCTAACATAACTTTATCTGATTGACCTGACCTTCTTCAAATATTTATCCCTATACTTTCAAAATGTTGGAACAATTCTTTTTTTGCTCTGTAGGATACAGGTATATTGAAAAACACACATATTACTTTAAAGACTCTGAATTTTAATCTACACTTTTGCTTTAGAGTATTAGGATAGTCCTAATCCTTAATATATGTTTATTATTCTTTTGGGAAATGCTCATTATTAGAAAAAAAATTAATGCAAATCAGAGGTGGTATTCAGCAGGTTCTGACCAGTTCTGGAGAACCAGTAGCAGAAACTTTGAATAGTTGGAAAACCGGCAAATACTACCTCTGACTACCATCTATTCTCTGTTTCCCGAGTCCCATTTGATCGACTGGGTCTTCTTTGGTTGCTCTGCACAGGACAATTGAGCTGGAAAGCAAATTAGTGGGGTGGGGAGGGAATGGGATTTCTCAGTAACCTTTCCCCAGGAGTGAGGAGGGAATAGAGATTTTGCAGTATCCTTCCCCTGCAATGCCCACCAAACCACGCCCACAGAACCGGTAGTAAAAAAATTTGAATCCCACCACTGATGCAAACCCAGGCCTGGCAGCATAACCAAATCCTGAGGGTCTTACAAACAATCAAAAGGGATAAGGCTAATCTAATTTAAGGGGAAAAATCTCCATTTTTCCTTTCATACTTTACTAAAGCCCATGTCACACTGCACCAACGGATGGAAAGAGGATGTAAAACGGAGAGAAACACTTGCCATGCGTTGGTT
>BHFT01026430.1:0-56642 GCA_004320025.1 Laticauda laticaudata
ATAGAGCATATGAAACACGTATGCAGTGAGTACACAACGGATGCATTGCGTTTTCCAACGGATGGCAAGCTTTTTTTTCACGTTTTACATCCTCTTTGCATCCGTTGGTGCAGTGGGACAGGGGCTTAAATATGAACTCTAAGACTTTCAATATAAATGAGTAAATATCCATTCCTAGGAGCTTGTAACTATATTATGTGCATATGTATACATGAGTCTCTGCACAAATTGAGAATGTTACAGTATATAATCTGACTTTTGCTCTTCTCCTTATTTTCTTATGCTAACGTTTCTTGTTAAATAAAAGATAGCTAATCAAACATTCAGAGGAAGGTTGAAGCATAACTACTATTAAGTAAATAAAAAAAGAATAACTTCCATTAAGTAAATCAACAAATTATGAATTGTTTTGTTTACTGGTCTGCTGATGCTTCTATATAATAAGTAATTTTTACAATGGGATGGAAAAAGGAAGAGTTGTGGTACAGCAGCATCATAGGCTTTGCTTGCAGAAGTTCCCAGCTTCAGATCTGTGCACTTCCAGACAAAGAGAAATTCTATGTGAAATCTTGACAAGGCACAAAGATATATCAGTCAATAAGTCAGATATGTCAATAATAAGCTGGATGGATAGCAGCTGAGTGGGTAAAATGGAACTTCCTGTGTTGTTCCCAAAAAGGACCTTCTGCTTTGAATCCATTTCCTTCCTACCATTTAGTAGTACAACTTTTTCTAACCTAGTATCTTATAGCAACCAAGTCTCTAAGAAGTAAGAGACTTGAAGCAGGCTGCAGTGATCTTATGCACATTCAGTCAATACCTAATAACAGATACAGATATTTAAATATACAGATATTTAAATCCTTTGACAGAGAAGAGAAGAATATGTAGCTGATATTTTATTAAGAAGGCTTCCCATTTTGCACTTGTCTTACTGATATGCCTATGACTAATTTCATATTCTACGTGTATTACCATGTTTCATTATGAAACTTTATTTATTTTACCTTATTGGGAAACTAGCCAAATCATACAGATTCTAGTGTTGGGTTTTTGTATCTCCTATTTTATTACTGAATGTCAGAATTCCATATATATTCACTAAGAGACTTTGGCTGGATTGATACATTGCACACTGTTCATACATAATCTGGTTGTATAAATTCAAGCCACTGTGATTTGTTTTACAACATATGTTTTTGACAGTGATTTACTTAACAAATTGTAGCTGATAAATTGTATGAATCATACAATTGAGAGATATGTTATTCCAGATGATATTTCTAAATGAGGTTCAGTAAGGGAATATATAAGTGAGAACTTTTTAAGTGATAAGTTCCTGCTTATCATATCTGAATACATTAAATAGGCATTCGGAGCAAAATAAATATCTTTTCCAAGCAGCAATGATTTCAAATGTTGACATGTTCGTTATGATGTGATTGTGTAATTTTCATCATGAAGTCCATCACATACATTCTGTTACTTGTACAACAATGTCCTGATTCATGTATTATTTGTTTGCTGTCTCCCCCTGTAAATATCTTATCCTCTCTTCATTTTAAAACTTTGTTGTTAATGCCTTTGTTGTTAATTTTTAGTGATTTATACTTGCAGTATAATAATTTTAATGATTCTTATGATAAGTCAGCCAGATAACTATTATTAGATGGTATATATAAACATGATAATTATGCCGTGAATCTGGTTGCCAATTCTAGATGACTGGTTGTAATCTGAAATGCAGTTCTAGCATTGCCAAACATGTATTTATTATAAACATGTCTCTCTTCTTTTTCTAGAAACACATGTACCCAAAATTTAAGAATCAAAGCAAAAATAGCCAAAACATAAAAACTGAGGAGCTTGAGTGGAAGGTATGGCATTCCCTTTGTCTTTTGCTTGTTGGCTTCCCAGAGACATACAGTGGCCATTACAGAAACAGAATTCTGTACTGGGTGAGCCTTTAGTTTGATCCTTAATGGCTGGTTCTTAAAGTAAAGAATAAAGAACAACATACAGAAGGAGTTGTTCCAATCTGGGTCACTCATTGGGACCAGAGGTTTAATCTCCTATGCCATGTGCTGGAGCCCATGTGCTAGTTCCTGGAGAGGTGCTGACAGTATTCAGTCTGCTTGCACTAATTGAGATGGGCTCCAGCACAAGTCTAAAAGCTCAGAAGACTAAACTTCTTGTCCCAGTGATCAACCCAGATTTGATCCTGCGACATTATCCTGGGACACATATATTTGCCTTCATTCAAGAATAAAGGTATTAGACAAGCCATGATCTGTTGGGTCATCCTTTTAGAGATATTTCCTTATCTAAACCGAGAAGCTGAATGACTATGGGAAAGCAAAAAAGCAGAGGCAGTAGGAGTAATTTCTGACTCCCTGCTGGCTTCCCCATTGATTTTGTTTGTGAGACATTGGCAGGGAGCATCAGAAATCACAGTCATGTGATGGTGGTTAATTGTGGCAATGCTGCAACAGCCAAAATTTTGCTAATAAAGCTAGAATGAAGATTCTTAAAATTTCAGTTACACGGGATTAATGGGTTCTGGATTTTGTATGTATTAAATGAAGATTTGAGGTACTATGATAAAAAGATGTAGATAAAAAGATCATTGTTATGTAATTAATGGTGGACTAGGAAAACATTGGTTCAAACCTTCATTAGTTTACTAATCTCAACCTATTAATCGTAAAGAAAATTTCAATAGTAAAAAGGGAGGCTGGATAAACATAAACTTATACCCAAGGGCCTAAATAGTCCCTTTGACCTCTCTTCAGCTATTTACTGATAACTTAGGACAAAAATGATCAAAGAAGGCAAGGATATCTACCTAAGCTCTGGGAAGAAGCAGGCTATAATGCAGTGAAGGAACTAAGCCGATCTTTCAAACTAGTGGCTACAGGTAGGACATTTAAAGCATTTAAATTCAAAAGAAACATGTATTTAGAATTATATTTGGATGTCCAATTATAATGAGTATAGCTGCTAGAACAGAAGAGAATACATAGCTCAGAGTTGAACTGTGGATTCTGAGGTATTCTCAGAACTCATCTGTTTTGCTTGCTTTAATTAACTAATTAGGTAACATCAGTGCAAACTTTTATCAGAGCTAGTACTGATGATGCTACATAGTCAGGTAAATGAAACATCTACAAATAAACAGGAAAGCTCAAAGAGCATCACAGGCTCCAGTTGCTACAAATACATGATAGCCTCCGATCCTATGCATATTGACAAAATTGTATTATAAATTTTGCTTCTCAACTGTTTTCAAAGATAGCTCCGTTGACAGTACAATATGTTACCATTGAGAGGAGGATGGTAGCAGAGACAAGGCACTTTGTGTATTGCAGTATTAGATTCCCTGGGAATAGAAATGGAAGAGGGGAACATTGAGAAGAATTCAAAAGTACCAGAAACCATTTGTTTGCCTGGAGACCTGGGTGGTCTGAGTGACAGAAGTCCCAATTCCATTAGGGAGTTATTAGTGTATTTAGGAAAGCTTGTAACATGGAGCCTTTAAAAATTGACCCTCCACTTTCCATTCAGGTGCAAGATAAATGAACTAGAGTGAGGGGAATGACAGAGGCCCTACTTGATTTGCAAAATTCAAGCATGTTTCATGGCCCTGCTTTGCCCTTTCTATTCAAGGAAGAAGATCCTTTGAATAGGACTCTCTGCAGCCAAGAAAACACAGTGAATATTAAAAATGTAAAGCCAAAGAATTCTCTGTAGTCATTTGCTTAACCTCAGGCTGTGTTTGTCACTGTCAGAGTGATGAATTGGGAGCTGTCTGAAATCAGCATGCTCACTTTAATAATGTCACTTTTCCTGAGCCCTAATAAATGTCTTTCTGAACCAGCTGGACAGACCAATTCCTTAGACCAACAATTACCGATTTCGCCAGGTTTTTGGTCTTCCTAACAGTTAAGCCCCTGCTGCTGAAATTGGAAATCTTTACTCTTTTCACACATTCAGTCAGCAATGAGGAAAGGAAGGGATCCAATTTGTTAAAACCCTTTGTGAGAAACTGGAGCAAAAAGAACACATTAAAGCAGGGACAAAGGATGGGCAGTTTTTGCATTCTTGTTTTGACTTCTGACACAAACTTGGATATATAAACCACACTTAAATATAATTGGAATGAATGTGGCTATATGCAATATCATGGCTTAAAGCAATTGGAATATTTTTCCATTTTTAACAGGAAACAAGTGAAAACTATACTGGTCATCTTAAAGTTACATAAAAACCACTATCAAACAACCCTCCTCGAATCCCCACTAAAATCAGTATTGCCGTTATGAGTAATGTAGTCCTCAGCTCTCATATCAAGCACAGCCATCATTACTAAAGGCCTTATTTCTACTACTTAATAGTATCCATGTATGCAGATGATTAACTTATATTTGCAAAATATTGCAAGTGAATTCTGGTCCTGGAATATGGTTTTGATAGCCATTATCTTTCTGCAAACAACTGACATCATTCTAACCTACATTATAAAAAAATAGGTCGTGATCATACAGGCATCATAAAGTCATCACATATTTAAGCATTTTGTTGCTATCATGAAAAATCTTGATCTTGGACTGATTTGCATCTCTCGAATGCTTATAATACAAGCGTCCTTCCATCAAATCAGATGAAATCCATCCCTCACTGAAATGATTGAACTTGGTATTTTGCCACAAGGGTATCCCATTTATGTCCTGTACAATGAACAGGTATATCCATATGTCTGGATGCCATTTAACATAACAAAGATCTTTTAATGTGTTTACATAATGATAAGAGAAAATTATGAAATTGTCTCAGTGCATTAAAGAGAAATATAAGAAAAGCCCTACAGCAAATCAGACTAGTGATCTATCTAGTTCAGGGTTGTCTGCACTGACTGGTAGTAACAGTCCAGGATTTCAGACTGGAGACTTTTCCAATATTACTTGGAGATAGAAAAATTGAACATGGACTCTTCAGCAAGTAATGCAGTACAGAAGTACAGCCCTTTCTAAGTGTTAAGATGGTGTTTATTAATAAAGGTGTATCGTGACTAGTTTCTGGAAAAGGTACTGCAAAGATAAGATACACATAACATAGTCAATAGTTAATTAAATATTTCTTTTCTGCTGTGTCCCTTTCTCTGGAATATTTTTCCATCTGAGGTGAGGTCTGCCTCCACACTCCTGGTCTCCTGGACGAGTCTGGAAACTAGGCTCTGTCACTTGGCCTGCAGCCCTGACAGGGGGCTCCTATGGTGGTGGTGGCTGACCAGATTGCCCACCTTGGTTTTTAGATTCTCTATTCAATCTCTTCTATTAAATTTTTACTAATTTTAATTATATTTTGGTATCTTTTTACTTTTTTTAACATAAGCTGTACAGAGTTGCTGTAACAATGAGATAGGTAGCAGAGAAATGTAATAAATAAAATAGTCCTTGAACTTAGGGTGACTTGATGAAAAAGAAACTAATTGCATAGGTGTAACTTGTAACTGTAAGTATCTAGATAACTATAGTTTTCTTCTACTGTGGCAGGTAAAGTTTCCTTCAAACCAAACCTAACACTTAGTGACTTCATAGACATGCCCTTTTACATTTCTTGGCAACAATATCAAAGTGGTTTTACCACTGCCTACTTCCAGGATGTTAGCCTACAGCTCTGGTTTGCCATTCAAATACTAACCATATGTGATACCATTTATCTTTTTAAGCTCAATCAAGATGGGTTAGGTGCTGCCACAATCTGAAGTTGGGCAGTGCAGCAAGGAGCAAAGGCAGGGGAAAAGGCAAATATCATGGATCGCTAATAAGTAGAAATGGACAATGGTGTGGCAAAATGTGTTCTTAGAGCAGAAGTTGGATTTGTATGATTTTGCTGAAAATATTGTCACAATCATACTCTCTTAGCTTGCTGGAAATCTTTAGGGAACTTTGCAATCGGAACGGGAATCTCTTAGACTTTAGCATCCAGCTTGTAGGTCATGGCTATCCAGTACTGAATTAGAGGTCAGATTTACCTTTAATTGATTCCAGAATCACCATGAAAATAATTGGTAACTAGGGCACTAAATGTTATTTTGGATTCAATTTATATTCCATGACCAATAAAGATATATTTTCACTCAATTGAAGTTTATCCCACAAGTTGTATTAAGTATGAGATCATTGCAACATATGATACTACTTTGAGCACCTCCAAATAAAGGTGGGGTGCTAATGTGAGACAGATAGAGATACTTCCCCTTTTGTTTTATCCCCATTTTTAACTTCTATTTTAATTATCAACTCTGAATTTCATTAACAACAATCTCTCTCACCCAATTTATTCAAACCCAGATATAAAGTATTCAACTTCTGCTTTTTAAAAAAAAAGCCTTAAAAGGAAATAAAGTCAATTAGTAAAGGGAAGCATTGTCTCTTTAATGGGAAATAATGATGCACATTCAGCTGGAGTTTCAGGCTGCAGTGTTTGCAGAGAACCACTAATTAAAACATTGCTTCTGTAAAGTATGCTGATGCCATTGATTCTAACCCTCTCTCCCCTCCTCAGCCTTCATATACACAGTTAATTTGCTGCTAGGAAAGCAAAGTCGCAAGGGTCCTCATTATAAAAATTTCACTGGCTGCATCTAATGGTTGTAATTAATAGGTGCAATAAATTTCAAATGGCCAGCCAGGGTGTTCATTAGTTTCTGCCTGAGTCAGCACCAGTGGGGTAGCCTGTTACTTAATAAGCCATTTTCTATCAGAAAGAAAAAGGGTTTTCTATGGTTCAACACCACCATAGCTTTCTTGCCAAAAAGAGGCAGAGACAAATAAATAATTTGTAATGAATACTCTAGCTTTATATACACCTGTTTGCCAAATGTGTAAAAAGAAATGTCAGGATTTTCCAAATGAAGGCTAGCAAACAAGCAATTCTGACAAATTTGTAACAAGCAGATAGCGTTTAATATCTATCTAGAGAATGTCTATCATTAGTGAATAACTTAGTGAATAGCCAGCACCATTATTAGATGTCAGCCCAATGGAGACAAACCTTGATGTGCTTTTCAGATCAGTTGGCTTCATACAACGATAAGATGAAGTTGGCCAATATGTGACTCAATATATGCAGATTATTCTGTGGGTTGACACAGTAAATTATAAAAAAAATATGCATCAATTTACTCTAGTAGTCTATGGCTGATATTATGCAAAAAAGTACAATTTTTTTTAACAGAAGGCTACATTTGTGCTAAGTTCAGTATTTGCATGGGTGACTTACTGTGGATAAGTAAGTTGTTTCTCAAAACTTAATTGTCATTGGATAAGAGATTGGCAGTAAATAATTTTCACAAAATAAATAAATCTTTGTTTATACAACAAGGAATCATAAACTAACCCATGAGCTGGATTTGCAAATATGTGAGGCTAAAATATGGTTGGCTAGTTTGTCATCCAACATAATCCTGCAAGCTCAGAAATGTTTCACTGCAGTGATGTAATAGCAAGGGAAACAGGACACTTGTACCTTTGACAGCAAATAAAAAGCTGCACCAAATTGTGACAAAATTTTGCAATATGTTCCTATTTACCAATTCTTCCCAATTAGATACACCTTCCTCCAGAAAACTTTCACCTATAGTATCCAATATTTACATGAAATTTTATTTATCTCATTCTCTCATGAAACCTATATTGTAAAAGCTCTTTGCCTTTCTCTTCTGCATTCTATCTTTCTTTAATAATTTGCTTTGTAAAATTTGCAATTAGCACAAAAGCAGCTCAGATTTTCTCCCTTAAACAATCAGCCCATGGATATTTTCAGTGCCTCAATGGATTAGTTACTCAAAGTTAATTGTCTCCTGATGAACCTTTATCTCTTGACGAAATATAAAGATAGATTTTACAATACTTGGATGCATTGTGCTACTGATATTTTGTAATAAATCCATAATCAGTGCAGTGGATATATACAAAGACATATCCTTGTAAAATGTAAAATTGAGGATATCTGCTTGTTAGAAGAGCAGCAGAACAGATAAAGACTGCAATCCTCTCACTAAAAATATAGTCCATGAAGAATGTTGTGGAATTCATTTCTAAATGATCAGGTATAAACCTTTGCTGTAAAAGGACTTGGATTTCATTTGATTGCCAAGAAGAGAGGGAGCAAATGAATGAGAATGTGCAAGAATGCTAAACCAGTATTCAAATTACAGAAGGTAGAAAGCAGAGAAACCTGGGAATCTAGAGAAATTCAGTTGGCTAGAATTTAACAGAGTCATAGATGGGATCCATTCAGGGCCCCATATTTTTCTCCCTGTAAGCCATTCCAATGCTAATTTATCCAGCATTCTGTTAGTGTCAGTGCAGAAAATGAACATTCTCTTATAGCATCTGTCTTGCGGTCAAATGATTTGCAGAAACATTAATGGTTGAAAACTTATTTTCTTTTTACCTCTGTTGCTTAAAAAAACCCAGATCAATAGTATAACAAATTGAAAGGGACAAGAATATTTTGAAAACATATTGAAGTGTTATAAACCAATTAATCGGTACACCTTTAGTTATATATAATTAGTATGAAATATTTATGCAATATTCTTGTCAACAGAGATTGCTGTTCAATTTCCTAGTCTAGTCTAATAGCCCCAGTATGCCCTATTAGTTTCCATCGATGGATTAACCAAGTCCAATCGTATCTAGTTTCTGAAGACACACTAAGCCAGTCTCCTGTGTCTGGAATATAAATAAAGGATGTTGGATGCTCAATATTTAATTAAATAAAGATACAAATTGTCCCTGTCTATTAGATTACCTGAGGAATCATTACAATTATGTGGTATTAAAAATATGCTATCCAGACTTTTTACCATTTATGTGATCTCAAAGATGGAATTGTCTCTGTAAGGCGGAAAAGCATTCTAGTCCTCTACCCACTAATTAAATCTGTTCATCTGGCTTCTATTGCCTCAGTATTCAGTCCCTACTACAATGATCTTTTGATTTTATTAATAAAAAGATTACCAGATTGTTTCTTCTGTTTTCTATTTTATAAGGTATCTTGAGTCCTGCTTAAGACTACATTCAGCTGCTAGAATTTGTATCCATGAAGAGGAGATCCTCAGGTTCTTCTTTATTTACGACTGGTATTTTTGAATATTATTAATAGCTGGTAATTCTTATCTTGATCTCTTATATGAGAGATTTTGTCTGCTAATCTGTGCTGCTGTTATAACCACCAGGCTTCCTGGTAACTTTAATCTCAGCACCCTTCTATATAACTTTAAAGAACACAATCAGAAACCTCGAGCCACATTCAGCAACCCAGTGTCCTGTACATGCACGCGCGTGCACACACACACATATACACACACACAGAGTCACATTTTAGGCTGCACATTGCTAACAAATAGCAAGAGGATATTGTTAAACACACAGACCATCCAAGCCTTTGCTGTGAATACAGCTCCTCAGTAGATATAGCTGCTCTAATGTGTCAGACATATGAGCTGCTTCTATGCGCTTGTATATTCTAAAGAACCTCTTACAAATCACATCCAAAGCATTGCACAGCGTGGGTGGACACCAATTTTATTAACTATATATTTTATATTAATAGATTCAAAATTAACTTATGTTACATTGTTACTCTGACTTGCTTCCCAATTTATTTGTCCTGCTCTCCGCTTATATGATTGAAATACTTCAGCAAGCCATTCAAAAATAAAAAAGGCTCACCTAAAAAGGATGCATACTCCTGTTGTGACCTAAGAATTTCATCCAACTTCTAGCACAGTTCTTTAATTAACGTGCAAGTCCCACTTAGCCACATAGCAATCTGGAGACTTATAACTATACAGCAAGCTCAATATGTATATTCCTATATATTACCATATTCTTCTTTTTTTTCTTTCTTTCTTTCTTTCTTTCTTTCTTTCTTTCTTTCTTTCTCAGTTGTTTTTTTTTTTAAAGTTCTAGCTAACAAAGGAATTCTATATAATTCAAAAGCTTGTTCAGTGAGCTCTGTGAACACTTGGCTGATCCTAAGAGGTATTACACAGCTGTCCCCATGGTTCTTTTCTTTTTTAAAAAAATAAAATAAATCAGCAGACAACACCAGTGGCTCTTTCAGATGTACTCAGAAATCAGAGAGAAACAAATCTGAGCAGGTACCATACAGGAAAGACCAGTGTTTGAGAAGAAAGGTTCCTCAATCCTTATTAGCAATGCTGACCATTTAAAAGTCTGGCCTTCAAAGGCTCCTGGGCCCCCGGTGCAGCTGCCCTGATCATTAAGGGATACAATTGATGGTAAGATGGAACAGTGAAAACAGGACTGCACATTCCATAGGGGTTTTGTTCCAATTCAGACTGGGCTAAAGGCAAATGGGATTTTGCTCATTACTTTCCCAGCAGAAGAAAACATTTTGGTTTGCAATAAAGAAGCTGGTTAAATGGGTTCTTTATCCCCTCCACCCCATTCCTATTATTGCTAGTTAATTATGCACTGGCCATCCAAGTCCCACTCATTCACCACTGCAAGCAAGTACAATCAGAAAAGCAGGTGTGTGGTATGACCTTTGCAGTTGGCAATGGCTCTCAGAAAGACAGCGTCTGTTGAAGGAATTCAGAGAGCCTTTCTGGGGCACTCTTGATAGAAGGAAATTTCAGATATCCTACTCAGAAACATGATGACTATTAATTTGTTATGGCAGGAAGCAGCTAAACATGGCTTTCATGGCTATGTTCATTTAACAAATATAGCTACATACCAGACAGTAACATCTTAGCAAAAATGTTCTGCAAACTCCATCTTTGTGGATAGTGTAGGCTTCAGGCAAGGTATAATATAAATCCAGAAAATTGAGTTGAGTAGGTTATGAATACACTAACCATGGATAACCAACCATATGTTGTGTAGGCAGAGGCACGGTGATATTTTTTGTGCAATGCAGAGATAAACATCACCTGCTTACTCCTGAATTTCAAGGAAACAGTTACAAAAATAGATAAGTAATCTTATTCTACACCAACCTCCTCAGGTTTTGCACATAATGTTCCCAAATAAATATCTCAACTCACCTCAACACTTCTAAACTTATGAGGAAGAGCTTGTAATTGTGGCTAGCTGTTCTTTCCATGGTTCATTAGCTATTTCACTGGGTCTTTTATGGAAATAACACTGTGTTCTGTTTAAAGCATTTGTTATGGGGATCTTCTAAGTAAGGGAAGGTTTGGAACCTATATTTTGAAAGGCAGTGCCTTTTTCTTTCTTTTTGGAAACATCTCACATGTATTAAACTGCACCTTGCACCTTTGAAGTAGTCTTCCTTTCATCTCTGAATGGAGAGAAGCAGCTCAGAAAAAGGAAAGAAATCAGTTCTAGTCTTCTGTACATTCTCTTGCTGAGTGGGTCTGTCATATTCATCTGAAATAAATGTGTATGGTTTCTTTTTTAAAAGGAGGAGGAAAGAGTTCAGGAATCTGTATTTCACACAGCTTTGCTGGAGGTACCCAAGAGAGTGGATTATTCCTTTGTGTAACCCATGGCTTTTAGCCCTACATGAATTATAAAAAGTAATCACATAGGAATAAAAAGCCATAGACCACAGCAGAGGATTTAAGAAAGGTAAGCTGAAAGCTTCTGGAAAATAGAAAAGGAATGAAAATAAATCTTTCAAACTGAGGCCACCTTAACCCAATCTGTGCCATGGAAGTTTTCCTGGAAATTTTCTCTTGACTGGTCATCTCATTAGTAACTCACCTACGTTGATTGTTTCCAGCACAGTCTGTGCTCATATCTAATGCAATTTACTTTGCGCCTGTTTGTATTCACTGGGAAATAAGCCTTTAGTGGCCCCATCCTGTTTCCTACAGGAAGGCATGTCTTGGAACAAGGACAGATAAATGCCATACAAATCACAATTGTGCTACTTTTGACTGATTGAGCAAATGGAGTCATACACTGCATAATCCACAGGCCATGCAAAAACCTTTAGTCCTTGTGGCTTTAATTAAAGGGTTCAGCAAAGCAGGCTGGTAGCAAAAAAACAGGGCAAAATAAAATTTTGAGAAGTTCCAAAAATAAAGATGCATTCTCTGTTCTTCTGAACGCCATCTGAAACTTAACCAAGATCATGTTGTGCAAATGTCTGGGGCAGAACCCTGAAATCCTATTTCACTGTCAGACTGCCATTGGAATCCACTGAAGTCATCCCTGTAAAAATGGTACCTTCAAAGCACAATGTACTCTAAGCAAATTAAGTTTCTACCTGATGCATCTGCAGATAAAGAAAATATATCGTTTTGTTGAACACAATTATTTCAATGCCCAGAAACATTTCTTGAAAACTCTTGTGATGAAATGAAAACAAATGATCATAAACCTGTAAAAGCTATACAGGGTACTGGGAATCTGGAAAAGCCAAATACTGAAGTATTGAATGACAAGTTGACAAAAGCCAGGGGCAATTGTCTACACAGCACTGCAGATATTAGGTGTTAGGGCCCAATTCAGTTTGAATATTTACAAACTGATCGACATTCACATTATTTGGTGAATCAAACAAGACCTAGGACATTTTCCACAGGTAGCAATCGTACTCCAAGCCATAGTTTTCTTTTGTACAACACTCTGGCCATGCATGCTGAGGCATAGCTGAAAGCATGCATCTGGCAATTTCCTGCACAAAGTGGAAAGGTAATTAATTGCCTGTCAAAGAGAAGCCATTTGATTCTCTTTCTATAATGTATTATTTTCCAGTCCTTCCTGAGAATCATGGATTTGAAACATCTCTTGGCACTGTGCGTCGTGCCCATTTAAAAAGTTTTGAATACTAGACACACACAAGAACTGTTTCCACAAATACGTTACAGTACCTTTTCTTCTGATGTGTGTTATCTGTGAATGTAATGCAAGACAGAAAGGAGAGAGTAAAACCTTAATTGTACACTTCTGGTCAATGTAGGTTTTCATTCCATTTACAAATGCAAGAAATGTGAGACCTGATTAAAGCATTACTCATGAAAATAGTCTGAAACAAATGAATGCTGGCATGCAGAGCTCTAAAAGGTGTGCAAAACAAAACTTTTTTTGTAACTCCCATACAAAAGGGATAAAGAGAATTGTATTGAGTGTATAGCTCTCCCTCCTGTATTTCAGGTGGATGGTCTCTCTTCTTAGCTGCCTTTTCAAACAAGCTTCTCAAGGAGAATTCAAAAAGAAATAAGGGCTTTTGGAATAAGGAAAATGCTTTAATTAGAGAAGAACAAAATCTCCCCAGTGCTCCTTCCTACAGATGGGAACACTTCCTGCTCTTTAACGAATGTGTCTGCACCTTGTGCTCAAGATGGAATTTGTGGACTAAATCTGCCCAGCACCAGTGAAAATCAATGAATTTACATCCGTTTGCGCAGCTGAAGAGTTGGCCCTCTGCCTTTCCTTCTCTCGCTCTGCAAATATTGCTCTGACTCATGCTTGCTCAACAAGAGTGTTTATTTACTAACTTAGCAAGACAGGAGGTGAACAGATGATATAGGAGGCAGCTTCCCTATATTCACCACTTTTCGGATTAGCCTTTTGAAAATGTTGTATTAAAACCCCAGAAACATGTGCTTTTCAAGCAGTGAAAGCAGCATCCTAGAGCATGGATTCAGAAGCTTGACTTGGGTCTGAAGGACTACGAGCCTAATATGTGATTTCTAGAAGTCTAAGCATTAATTCCCTTCCAAAGAAAAGGGATTTACATCTTGAAAAGCACAGTATCTAAATTAGATACCTGAGTATCTAAAAGCTGGATATTTTTCTTCTCCCACACTGAGACATTACCACTAGCAAACCTGTAGGAAGAAAGGAAGTTTGCTTTTAAGCAGTATTCTTGTATGTTTGCTTATATATATTATTAATATAGTTCATCAGTCATGCTGGGAGGATTGTCATCTTGAAAGGCAAGTATAAATAACTGTAATAAATACATATTTAATTAGAAAGGGGTACAATAAATAATCTGCAAAATCTAATCAAGTTCATATGAACCATTCCATCACCCCACAAATCCAAAGAATCAGATCAGTCCAATAAGTCAGAAATAATGAGAGCTGTCATCTCGTAACTTTTGAAGAGCTATGTGTTCCTTCAGCAAGGAACAAAAGTTCCTTCAACACATGAATTTACAGAACTTTATATCCACAAAGCTGTCATATATGTACTTAGCTCAGTCACCACCACTTCTCAGTCTACAGTATTATATTGAAGTGAAAAAGGTGACTTATGACCATTTTTCACACTTATGACCATTGCAGCATTCCCATAGTCACGTGATTTATATTCAGATGCTTAACAATTGATTCACCTTTATGACGGAGTTAGTATCTCAGACTCTTGTGATCCCCTTTTGTAACTTTTTGACAAGCAAAGTCAATGGGGAAATTAGATTCATTTAACAACCATGTTACTAAGTTAAGAACTGTGGTAACTCACTTAACGAATGTGGTGAGAACAGTCATAAAGTGGGGCAAAGCTCACTAAACAAATTTCTCACTTAACAACATAAATTTTGGCTCAATTGTGATCGTAAGTTGAGGACTATATGTAGTGTCCCGGGGTCATCATTTGTGACCATACCAGTTGGCTTCCAACAAGTCAAAGCAAACTCAGTAGGGAATGCTATATTTGCTTCATGATTGTGTGAGTCATTTAACTCCAGTGAGTCACTTAACAACTATGAAAGAAAAAGTCATAAAATCAGGTATAATCACTTAACAACTTTGGTCCCAAATGTGATTGAAAGTCAAGGACCACCAATAATTGACCAGAGTAACTTGAGGTATAATACAAAAATTGTTTAATATTCCATAAGTACTCACAGCACAAAACAATTTCTCTATAAAACATTGATCAGTTGTTTGCTTGCATTAGCAGATGAAATTGTTTGGTTGTGCTTACCATTAGAAGCATTGTTAGAGATGTTCCTTGTTTTTCAGCATGAGCTTTTACGGCCATACATTCCCTGTGGATATTATATTCTGAAAAGCCTCTCAAGTTAGTTATGCATTGTGAATCCATAATTTTTCAGAATATTCCTTTCCTCATAATTCTAAGAGAGTTACATTCCAAGACTGCACTCAAATTCAACATGAAACACAAATGTCAGTAGAATAGGAGATTCAGGGTGGCTTTTAAGTCCCTCAAGAGAAAGTCAGGATATCAAAGTTGTCTTATCTTCTGTGCAAAAGCTTCCACAGAAGTTTGGGGCATGCATAGTTTGGGGCATTCAGCATGCCACCAATGGCACCCAACAACATACGGTTTGTGGGGGTGAGAACATGCTCTACACTTCTTTGTGTTCTTGCTCACATAATAACTTGGTGGAAATCAAGAGATTAGACTAATAGCTTGATAAATTTGTCCTCAAATCAAAGTGACCCTTGTAATAAATTGGACCAATTGTAGCCTTTGGGCTATGACAAATTGTAGAGAATAGAGAGAGAGAGATTTATGTACATTCATTCATTAGGAGTCAGCTAGACATCATGTTTCATGATGACATTGTGCAAATGATGTAACAGCTGACATTTGCAGGATAATGTCATGACATACATGCCATGCTACCTACCACAGAAATACCCATACTTGCAACCATGTCTCAATATCATCCAAGATAATCTCTAGTGCAGGTGCATGAATGTATGGCTGTGTTCTGCTTTTGTGAGCAATTTTCTTGATTTTCTTCCTTTCATCATTTTCATCACCACAGTCCATTGATTCCTCTTCGGTTTAGTTTGTTTATCCAATGCTTCTTTCTGATTCTGTTTCTTTATTCTTCTTTCTGATTCTGTTTCTTTCTTTCTCTTTCTTTCCTAATCTTTCATTTAAATATAATAGGGTTTGCATACTTTTTAAAAAAACTTGTTCATTTATCCCTCCTGCAAATAATTCATGACTTATTGTGGGCTTCTTTTTTGAGCTGTGTAAATAATTAAAAGTATTGTCCTGTGTATGGTCTATCTTCTTGCCTTTTAACCTTCTGAGCAGTGTTCCCCTCACTTCCTGGAATTGAATAAGCAGTTTCTATGGTCCAAGGTCCATGTGACCTGAAACCCACTCCAGATTAATGTCTATAAATGTAACATGCTTCATCCCATTATAATACCCTAATTTTATTGTAAGTTTTATTCACAAAGCAAAATGTTTGTGGCCATTAATTTCAAGATTGTGAAGGAGTATAAAGATGAAGATCCTTGCACTGATTTCTATGAACTTAAAAGGATTTCTCATCCCCACATTATTATCTAATTTTCTGCCAAAGGGGGAAAAAAAAGAGTTGTGAGCTATTTTGACAAGTCAGAAAAATGTTCTGAAAATAATGAGTGGCAATTCTCTTCCACTCTGCTGCCAAGAAAACAACATGAGCATGTTTATATAGTCACCAGAAATGAAGCTTAATTCAAAGGAATCTTGAAAAATAACCACAACTTCTTGTGTGTTACATGTTTTCACTGTTCCTGCACTAGATGATATAAAGGTAGAGCTCCCATTAGCATAAAGTGTGCTCTAATATTGAAAAAGTTGTGATAAGCTACAATCTACAAAGCAACATAAAAATAGGGTAAACTATTTTCCAAGCCAAGGATTCAGTCATAAAGTGGGATTAAAATCTGTTGCCCAACTTTAATGTATACTTACTTTATTTTTGTTGCTGTTATTGTCTGTATTTACAAAGACCAGAAAAATACATGCTTTGCTTGCTGTACAAGTACAGTAAAAAGTATGTACTACAGCTTTGTTGCTGTAATGTTGCAGAGTAGAGCTTAAAGTATTGAAGAGGAAGAGCCAGGTACAAATTTCCAGGTGATCACACAACTCACTGAAGGACTTTTTGGGAAGTACTTGTCTTTCAATTCAATCTACCTCACAGGATTTTCATTGAAATTAGGGAGATTCTGCTGCACTCCATCTTAAACTTTTCAAGAAAAAAAAGGATATAAATTCAGTAAATAAGCAAAATATTTCATATTAAAATCGCTACTTCCATATTGCTAAAAAAAATGAACTATGCTCCATTTAAGTGACATAAACAATTTTATATTTGCTATGTAGGCAAATAGGTAGGTATATATGTACAAGGATATGCTTATAAAACATATTTTATTTTACAGAGAACAGAAGTCCTCCATTTAAAAGACTGTCCAAGAAAAATATCTGAAGGCCTCTTTGTTTTGGAAGGCTGTCTACTTTAAAAGAAGGAACAGTGGAGATCTCGAAACTGCTCACAAATAGGTTATACGATAATGAGATATACCATGCTTTTATGTAATATGACTATAACTAAATTTGGTCACTATCTAAATTGCAATATGCAGTTTTATCATTTTATTACTAATATTATTTGCTGATTTTTTTTCTTTTTTTCAAGGAGACACATGTGCTTAAATAGAAGACTTTCTTCAACATGAGTTTCCTTTTTAGTAATGCTATTTTGTAGATGAAGACTTTGGAAGATACATTACTTCTTTTATTTCTGAATGAGGCATATACATTTTTAATATGATTTAATATATTTTTATATTGAATTCCTTTAGATTTGGTTTGGATTAGTTTGGTTTTTAGCAGTTGTAAGCTGCCCAAAGTAATCTATTGAGATAATCAGCTATATATTTTGTATATTAAAGTACTGCAATGAATAAATAATCCATCTACACTACATTTGAGATTTCTTTCTCTCTTTGTCTTGAGCAGAGACCAAGAATTCTAGCCCAAACTTCTTTCTTCAACATTTCTAGTACTGTATACATGGAAGAACTTTATAAACATAAAGTTATAAAGAATAAATACTGTTTTCTCTTTTTCCCCCAATGTCCCGTCATTCTTAAATGATAGGATTCTGAATCATGGTTGGACAAAAAGGAAGAAAAAAATGAAATGGTGTATCACAAAAATCTAAGACTTGTATCAAGAACTGTACAACATAAATCACAAAAGCTGCCAAGCCTCTCCAGTGATAAAAACTTTATCCATGGTGATATTTGACAGTATTTTATGTCCGGCTGCTCCCTAAGGAACCCTGTTCTGAAACATGCAAGCTGTACTTCTACATAGCAAAAATCTAGAACTGTGTTCCTCAAACATTTTGGATAAACATTCAGAAAATGTCACAAACTACTCCAATTGATCAAGTATCTCCTTTCAGTAAATTTGTTTTTAAGAGCATGGGAGTTCTTTTTCTTTTTTGGCAAATAGTAGTTGCATTTATATATGCCTTCTTCTTTCCATTTGAAAAAGCTTTTTAATATTTAAAATTATTAAAAATGAATCCAAACATAAACATTTACTATCTCAATTATTTTATATCCCCCATGCCATAATTCAAATCATTCTTCATACACACTTGCTGTTCAGATGAACTTCCCTATCTCCCTGGAAACATTTTGCTTCTTTGCTCTTCATCGTGATCAACTGAATTTTAACTAAAATTTAAATGTATTATCTTTATCTATTGATTAGTGCTTTATATGATATTTTTATTAAATGATTGTACACCACCTTGGCAAGATGGGCAGCACTGAAGTTTAATAAATAAATAAAAATACTCAAAATCTTGTCCAAAGAAACCTCTCCATATTATATGATTACATACAAGTGGTTTTCCCACTGACTGAAATCCATTTTTTTTATAAATCCATTATCATATTCCCTATTTAGGTTTTTATTTTTGGAGTAGCTAGGCAAGATCCTAGTTAGCATATAATTTGTGGTCATTCCTGTTCATTATTGTCATTATTAAATTTTAGTACTTCTGCTATTGCTTATATTACCTCCTTATACACTTCAATATTTCACCACCGATTGTTCTTTGCAAACCAGCTAAGTGGCAATGACCATGGATGGGGTAATGAGCAACAAGTGGCCTGGCCATCTGACTTACATGATTGGCAATGCATGCAGGTCAGTTCTAGTCAACCTCAATGGTTAGTGGATCACAGTTTGAGACTCACTGATCTACTAAGTAGCAAAGTAAATATGTACATATTTCACTTTGGAATCCTTTAGTTAGTATTTAACAAATACATTAAATACCAACCAAATAATTTCAAAGTGAGATATGAACATATTTATTTTTGCTTCTACTTAGTTATCTACAAGTAGAACTTTTTCTATTTCCTACACCTCTGAATCAAACGAAATTGCCACATTGACTTAGAGCATATATTAAATCTTTGTCTTTCTTATCATGAGCACATTAGAATAATACATCCAGTCACAGAGTACAGTCTTGTGTATAGTTTACCAAGATGCAAGTTTCATCAAGTTTGGAATGTCTCGCTCTCAAGTAAATACTATATGATGATTACAATCTTAAGTTACAATATAAATTCATTTTTTTAAAAAAAAGTCTTAAAATTATTTATGGAATGCTATAATATTGTACTCCAAGTGAATTAGCAAAATAACTGCAATCAAATTTTTATGTACCACATGCAGAGAGAATATAGCAAGACACACAAAAAGATTACAAAGCAATTTGGAACACAAAGTAAGTGTGGCTTCATCAAATCAAAGCCCAATTATCCTGAGTAATCTCAAACATGCTCCCTCCAAGGTGACAATTAGAACCCCTTCTCTGCCTGCTATCATTACTAATTCATTCTTAGCATACTGTGCAACATTCTTAATATGAGCTGCAAACAGATGGAAGTTAGGTTTAACACTAAAACTCTAGTCTAGGACAACCCACCCAAGACAGATGACCTCACCTTCAGCAGGTAAACCTCCTGGCCTCAGAAACTACTATATACCACGATGAGTGGCTTGAATGCAGGCCTTAAGAACAGCAGTTGCAAGCACCACTGCAGCTGTACACACCGGCTTCTATCAAAGCGTAAAGATTCTTTTGCTTGTCTGGTAAACACCAAAGGAATCCAGCTGGTGGCAAGCCCTGTGTATGATGCTGCTTCCCATTCTACCACTCCTAGCTTTAGAAATGTGAGTAGTATCTAACCAAACTTGGCTCATTTTTGAAGCCCCTGACCCCTCCCTTTCCTGCCATCCCCCTGCCCCTCCCTTCCAGAAGTAGCCAAGCAGCTACTGTCGTGTTTCATACTTGAGCTGATTCTGCATCAAAGCCCTTGGTTGGAGCAGTGTAGTGGGGAGAGAAAGAACCAGGAAGAGATCAGGTATTTCTCCATTCCTGACTCTGGAGGCCCTTAGTAACAAAGGCTGTATTTAACCAGATCCTGTGAAGCAGAAACCCCTTGTATCTACTTCAGTACCTTTGATCTAACTCCCCCAGTGGGATGTGTATTAGTCATGTCCCTCCTGCTAAGCTCTTGAAGCCAAGAACCTGGGGAGAAATCTCCTCCTCCCGTTTTGGAAAGTTTTCCCTAAGCTAAGAAACAGCAGAAAGGGCTCACCCATCCCTGTCTGGTCACAGCTGCTTCCTTCTCTACATTTGAGCCTCTGATTGCACTTGGCTCCCCCTTACCCCAAACCCAGCGCCTTCCCAGCCTTGATATTCTCAGGGATGAGATTCAGACACTTATCCTTGCCTTTTATCAGTCATCCAACCATTGAAGTGACAGCATCAATATTCTGCTATGCCTTAGAGCCCTCTTCTATTATGAGCTTTTCCCCTCTCTTGCTGTGACTAAGCACCTTACAAAATCCATTCAGTCCAGGCTTAGCATCCTGAGAACATTGAAGTCAGTAGATGCTTTTCTTTTTCTCCAAAAGGCTTTACTGGCAGCTGGACAAGGGGCAAACAAAAGAAATATTTGACTGGATGCCTAGATCTTCTGGTACTGAACGTGCTTTTTAACTCCTGCCTTGTGCAGTTCCTCTGCTATGGTTTCCTTTATCTCAAGAAGCTAGGAGGGGCATATTCTGTGCTGTGTGGATGAGCTCTCTGGACAACAGGCTTATGAAGAGTCCTAGGGCCCACTTTGCAAATAGGCAACCAGCTACTAAAGCCATCAGAAATTTCTCCTAGTAATAAACACTATATAAGCTTTGATCTGCAGAGTAACCAAAATAACTTGATCTGTAATCCAAAATACATTTGTACTTTCTATTGATGGATCATAATTTTAAGGACATTTATCTTGTTTACAGGGTGCAAAACAAGAACTGAGAGTTAGAATAAAGTGGCTATGAAATCTCAGAACCTACAGCTCTTAAATATTATAAACTACATTCTCAAGACTGCTTTTCCTATTTGACTACCTTAAGCTCAATGGTCAAATGAAATGGTTGCATCTTTGGCATGTCTAATAACTACTGAGCCTCCCTTCATTTCTTCATCACTGCTGCCAGAGCTTGATGCACTAGGATTAGCCTTACTGGTTTTTAAAATTTAACCTTCACAATCTATTGCCCACCAAATTGTAAAGTCTGTAACTCCCAAACAGCATGGTGAAAAGAAAAGATGGACTTAACTGGGAGACTAGAAGATAACTTTCCAGTTATCTGTGTACTGTCTGGAAATGAATTATGTTTGATCTTTTATTAAAGCAGGTAATTTCAATTGCACATACTCTAGCTTCCTTTCCTCTCTAATATATATATAATATACACAGAGAGACACACCTATTTTTTTCAATACCTATAATCCCTTGATATATAGAAATCATGTTCTTGTATTTTCACCATGGTTCCTTCCATTCATCATTTGGTAAGCTGCAAATTTCTCCAAATTCCATTTAAATGAGAATTACTAAAATAAAAGACAAATCCACATACTCTTAACATATTAAAATATGAATTGTAAAATATGATTTTCTGTCTCTGGTTTTATATATGATCAAGTGTATTTTTTTAAAAAAATGCTGAAGTCAGTGTTTTTCAGATTAGTAAAATATAATATAAAAATCCACTTTATATACACCAATTAGTATTCCCACAACATCCTCACTTCTACCTAATAGGAAGGAAGCTGGAATATTTTAGCTAGTTTTCTGGTTACTATATCTTCCTATCCAATAGGATGAAAGGTAACAATAAATATCAGAAATAAAATAAATGATTTACAATATAATACAAATTCAGAAATATATAAACATATTTACATATGTTTATATCATATGCTTATATCAACATATTCATATTGAAACATACAAGAATAAAACTTGTTGTTGGAATGGAAACAGTTATAGTCCAGAGCATATGGAGGG
Organism: Laticauda laticaudata; assembly: GCA_004320025.1. Classification (NCBI taxonomy): domain Eukaryota; kingdom Metazoa; phylum Chordata; class Lepidosauria; order Squamata; family Elapidae; genus Laticauda; species Laticauda laticaudata. The sequence continues at coordinate 22,169 of BHFT01026430.1, forward strand.
CATCAGGCTTTACAACATTGCTTGTAAAAATATATTCACTCTTATAGCAACCAATGCTGAGCTCAATAGATCTTATATTCACAAGATAATATTTGCACAAATGTGATTCCTATTCCAACTGAATTATGTTAAAGAGTCAGAATATTTCAAAGTTCACCACCTTACCAGACATAAAACAGTTGTCCTAAATGAATTAGGGCACTTTCAAAATAGAGATAATTAATGAATTACTCTCAAAATAAAAACTAAGGATTTCCTTAGTTATAACATATCAGTAGAATTTGTTATCAAAACATTTAAAGGCATAATTCCAAAGCATCTGTACTTTCCCTACTTCTATGATAAGGGGCCAACACTCCAATCCTATGGAGACTTACATGGATATAAATCCTACTCATTGGTGAATTACTTCCAAGTTATCCTATGCAGAATTGCTCTGTAATGTACGATTATATCCTACTGGATACAATAATTGTGCTCAAGCCTTCTTTTGTAGAATACAGTAGAGTAGAAGAAGAGTAATAACAGGAGACAGGAAAAAACAGGTAATTTGATGAGGTCAAGAACAGGTGCTGCAATGTGTAGCATTAATAAATCTAACCTCATTTTGAGGCACTGCTGATTTAAAAATAAAGGGCATGTATCTTGGTTATAGCCTTAATACTAAATTCTGTGAATAGCTGGATCAAACTTGTTTTCCATGAGCATCATAGATCAAAGTTAGCTTTCACCATTCCACTGCCTGCCTGCCGGCCTGCCTACCAGCCTGCTTGTCTGCTTGTCTGCCTGCCTGCTTGCCTGCCTGCCTGTGTAATGCTTCATGGTTCAGTAGGGTAAAACAGACTCTTAAATAAATGTGAAATGCAGAACCTCCAGGACAGCAATGCTTACAACACATGTAGTGTAACCCCCAGATACTTTCTCAGAAGCAGGCTCTATTAAGTTCAGTGAGGCATGTTCTCAAGTTGCACCCAGAATCCTCTGGTTTTAATTAATGCAGAAACCTGAACATAGCAATAACCAGGATATTTTACTGCAAAGGCCGTACAATGAAACATTCTCAAGGAATTTTCTTGCCTACAATTTTCTCCAACTTTGCCTGGATTTACAAGAAACCATTTGTTTTACATGTAGATTAACTGCTTTTTTAAAAAAGCATTATATTTGAATTACAGCACTAATTTTTAAAATAGTGCAAAAATAATTTTAGCATTTTTTTCAAAACCAGGAGGAAAAAAGAAGAAAGGCCAGTTAAATTGTTGGCAATTGTATAACATTCAATCTGTCTATTCCCACCTCGCCCCCATAGGTATTAAAAAGAAATCATGTTCTCTATGCCAAGCTTGCTATGGAAGAACAATTGTCAAATTCAGCATGTCTGCCTATCAACCTAGGATAGTCATTTATTTGTCTTAAAATGGCATCATTGACCAATCTTTCTATTCACCTCTACTGTAAGTCAAAGGAAGCCTACTAAAACCAACAGAGCTTTTTAGCTTCATTGGGTTTCTCCAGTCTTAATGCTCAGAGGGAAGAAAACACTGAGGTTGTTTGGAAAAGAGAAAATGGGTAGTAAAACCAGTCAAGTGTTAATAGATCTGTAAAATGCTGCTTTCAATTTTAAAGGGTTATCTTCCTATCACTAGGCATGATAGCTAATGTATAACTGCAAGTCGACTGGCTAATAGGCAATGGTCATTGAACAAGAGTAGAATTAGCTTTTCTTAATGGACTAGACCTGATTCATTCTTGACCAGCAAATGACTACTACATGGTATCAGATAAAAGTGTCTCTGATGACAGCCCTAGACAATGGATACTTCTGCACGGTATTTTATATTTGGAAAAGTTGGAAAACTGGAGAAGAAGGCAAATTATGGAACATACTTTGGAGCTCCGTAGAGTGAGAAATATAACCAAGATGCATCTACTTCTCCCTTCTTTCCTTTCATATGTTTCTTTCCACAAAACTAACTTGTAGCACTCTGCCATAAAAGGTACCCCCTACCCTGAAATAGAATTGAAAGAAGACCAGATCTTCAGAATATGATAACTCAAGAAGAAGCTCTACCTGATCCTATCCCATAGTCAAACTTCCACAGAATTTAGTCTAGCTTAGACTTTTATATCTTTATTCTGCCATTTCTGCCACATCTATCCAGGATAAAAATACTTCAGGGAAGGAACAGGTAGTAGTAACTGTCCAAAGTCTCCCATCACTATGGCGGAGCTCTTGTTGAAGCATTGTTCTACTCCAAACTCTATGATCCTTTGGTCAGTAAGTGCCATTAGTAGCTTGTAGACTTTTATGTTGAAGAAAATGGTTATTGCTATTTCCTTTTAATTAAAGTAGACTAGGGAAAATGAAGGAGGAAGACAGATAGATATTAGGCTTTTGATGTGTGTTTTAGCTGAATGCTTAAAACACTTCAAGGCTTTTCTGCAAGCATTCATCTCAAGCATTTAAAAAGCTTGATTCATTTTCAGGATGAATCAGAGAGCCTGTATATCTCTAATCAAAATATCAGCACCAAAACTCAAGCAGAACTATTTGGCGGAAAATAAAATGAATGATGGCATTGGACCTGATGGAAAAAGTGTGTTGTCCAATTTAAAAAACAAAATAAAATCCATGTCTGAAGAGCTATAGCACTTTCTTTTCAAAAATGTGATTTCCATTCTTTCCTCCTAATATGTGTATGAATAAAATGAAAGGAATAGAAAAGTCCTTATGAATGTTCTGAATATCCACCCCAAAGTGTACTCAAAAGACTTGCTGGGTCACTACAGGAGATTATAATTATGCTAGATCAATTTTTGTTTGACAACTCTTGGTAAAATTGTTTCAATAATGTAAGAGTAACATAAAAAATGAGAGAATTGACTACTCTGCAATTTTACAATTTGCTATGATAATTTAATATAATTTACTATTTTCATTGTTTCAATTCTGGGATTGTACTTTGCTATTAGGATGAATCAAATATGTTACTTCTTATGGAATTCCCCACTCCCAAATTATTTTTGCTTTTAGAAAAGTATGTAGCATATCATTTATCATGTTTTACACATTGCAAAAAAATTTGGTCTTACATTTATAAGATTAAAGTATTTCTGCTTTAAAAGTATTTACTCCCAAAGATTCACATGGTTTTTCTCTCTTGACATTTAGGAAAGCTATCAAGTAAAGCTTTCCTGCAGAGCTTTTAACTAATTTCAATGAATTGTAATGAGCATTTTATATAGTTACTCTAATATTGATGCCAAGGTAGATGTTTATTAATTTTAAATAAATGGTTATATCCAGTTTTTTAAATTATCAGAAGCTCTTGTGGGATTGCAATATAGAAATCCTGGGGGAAAATAATATTTAAAAAAAAATATCAGGAGTCTTTGAAGCTTTTAGGGTGTTTTGTAATGATAACTACCAGCTAACCTTTCCCCCTCCTCCCTTAAAAGACCAATGCATAGAAATAATAAAGGAAGCTTTGAAAGTAGAATGGCACATTTCCAGATTATTTTAGGCTTGAAAATGCCTTTTATCTCAAAGACATGACATAAATGCAGAGTTCTTCCAGCAATTCTTCTCGGTAACAGCTGAAACTGTGGATTTCCACTTTCTAAAAATCAAGAGCTGTGAGGAGAAGATAACGTCTTGGACACCCCAAATATTTGCTAGGTGTTAGTTAATTCAGTCCACAGCTGCCACTCTCTTCCCCCAGCTCAGCTTTACTGTCATTAACTGCCCTTTCAGGTGTTTTCATACCACAGTTATGTCTGGTCTCCAAGGAGCTGAGAGATGGCAGAGCAGGCCCTCCGATGGGACAGACAGGCTATTCTTTGCTTAGCCCTGTCCCCCTCTGGGAGCTCATTGTTTCCCATGACTACACACATTCTTGACTTTCTGATGAGATGCTTGTTACAGTTTCCATGGGGTGAGTGGGGGAGTGGAACATCACAGATGAGGGAAGGTAACTCTTGGCAATATGACCAACGTGAAAGTATGTTTAGTTCTTACCGTAATCAGAGGCTCCCACTCTTATTCCCGCCACCATCTTTTTGGTATTCCACAGAAGAACATTTTGATACTAACTACTGTTTAGCTGTGTTACTTGTTTTCCAGTGCCTAAAAGCATGAAAGCCAATTCCTCTCTACATTCCTCTCCTCAAAAAAATCCTTCCATGTAAGCAGCCCATTTTCTGCTGGTAGGGAGAGACGTTGCTGCACTGGAGGATATAGCTTCTGAGATGGTATCTCAGAAATTAGACACTAATAAGGCATTAAAGTCTCCCATCATTATCAGAATCACATTTGTGATTCATTTGTGTTTGTGTGTCTTTGAATCAGTAATGATCCTGCCAAGTGCTTGAACAAGTTTTTGCCATTTGGAATGGTTTTCTATTGCATTCTTCCAAGGACTGAAAGAGAATGACTGGCTCAAGGTCCTGTTGCCTTTATGCTTAAGGCAGGATTAAAATTCATGGCCCCTCTGTTTTCAATCTGGTGACTTAACCTCTATACCAAACTGTCATTTAATTCATGAAATTCCCCAAAACTATAGACAGGCAAGGGAATCTGGAAAGTTCTGTGAGGCTTCCTCAATAACTAGGATTTTTTAGCTTCATGGTATGCTTCTATTTCTATGGCATTCATCCTAGCTGAGAAAGTGGGTATAAAATATCAACCTCAGTAAGCTAAATGTCTGCACAAAAATCTGCTTTATACCAAGTGAGATCATTGACCCTTCCTAGTCATCGTGATTTACTTTACAGGCAGCAATTCTTCAAGTTTTAAACTTTCCTAGTCTACTTGGAGATTCTGAATATGAAACATAAAGGGGTTCTGCTTTTAAAGCCTCTACTCTATTCAAACTGTTGCAACTTTTCCTCTAGTAGAAACATTTAAAAGGTAACATCTCCCTTGAGTAAGTTTGACTTCTGATGACAATGTAAACTTGTCCATGTACTGTAGCTTTCTTAGCAAAAAATGTGAAAGATTTGCCATTGAACTATTCTCTGTCTCTCTGTATGTATATGTGTGTGTTTTACTTTAAAGCTTACATTGATTGATTGATTGATTATATGCCACTAAGTCATTATTAACTATAGATAATTACATAGATTTTCTCCATGTCCTTAACCTGGTCTTTCAGGTTTCCTAACAATGTGCTCATCACCACTGTAGTGATGATGAGTCCATCCATCTTGCTATTGGCCATGCTCTTCTCTTTCTTTTCATCTTTCCCAACATTCTCTTCTCCAGGGAGCTAGATATTTGTTTACTTTGCGCCCAAAATATTTTTTGGTCATTGGTGGATCTAGTGAGAACTTGGCCTTGATATTTTATTCCAGTAATTGACTACAGATTACTCTAGACATCTCTCTGAATCTCCAAGCATGAATAAAAATAAATTTAGCCTACAAAATGTATTGAATATGTGTCATTGATTATATTTACATTAAATATACAGTAAGTGTACTCACTTCTGTGATATACTGTAAGTACTACTATATCCTCCTTGGGAGATATGTATTTTAAAAAATGGGTCCCCAATTTGAATAATATATTGGGGATGCTGTCACCAAATGGTTAAATAACTAGAGAAATTTATCAGAATGCTTCCTGTCATCGCATCTTGCCTCATTTCCCCAGGATACTTCCTGCTATTCTGTTTAGCCTTGCTTTTTTCCAGGTTGGTAGGCACATCAGGCTGCAGACACTCATTTACTTTCTAAGAAAATGTTTAGGTTTCATTGGAGTCCAGAGAATATTCCTGGAAATAAAGATTATGTAGAAAACATCTTTTAAAACCATTTATTAATGAAGATAGAGAATAAACAGGTGTTAGATATTTCTGTAGAATGTTCATGCGATGATAGCTAAAATAATCACCTAGAAAGGTGACACATTAATGATAGCAACAATAAAACAAAGTGGCTGCTTTTATAAAACAAACTTACTATGTTTAACAAAAATGCAATTTGTTGTTTTATCCTTGCAATAACTGAGGAGAAAATGTGACTGGTCCAATTGGTGTTCAACTGACTAAAGGGTTAAACCAAATCTGAGCCATATCCATACAGAGCTGCCTTTATCCAAAGTTTTCCTGCTCAAACATACCTTTGCACAATTGTTTTGTTTTCACTCTGTATTCATTTTGCATTCATAAATCGGTCACATTCTGTTTCCACATTTTGTCACAGGCATATTTGATTCCATGAGTTTGCCAATGCAAGGCATAGAGCCATCCCCTCTTTGGCCAAGGATCAGTTAGGAACAACTGATTCAAAGATTCTCTCACTGGCTGCCTGTTATGGCTACATAGGATGTCTTGCAACAAAAAAATTCAAAGTCATGTGCACCAAAAACAAAAAAAAATAATATTATGTCAATCTAGATACACATAATCCATTATTTATATTCTTATTATGTATACAAAAATGAGAAATAACTACAAATTCTTTGGTGGGTGTTGGTCTTCATAGCACCAAGGATGTCATAATGTCATAATGTATATGTGCAGATCCAAGCAGTGCATCCTTTTACAACTGACAGATATACATTTTGTCAATGTACAGATTTTCTAAGTGCCACCCAAGATTTTTTTGTATGATACCCAGTGTGCTAATAACCACAAGGACCACATGGCCGGTTAAAGATATAATCTTTCAATTTTGATTTTCAGATCCTGATATTTTGTGATCTCCAATCCTTTGTCTTATACTCTACCTCCTGGTATTGCCACATCAATTATCCACATTTCTTCATTATTACTGTAACACCAAATCAACCCACTGCAATATTCTTCACTGAAGACATTGTAATGCAGTGCTGGTAAGGGTATCCAGTGTTAGGAGAGCTATGGATTACCCCAAGTACAGAGACAGTAAGTCTATCCCTGCTCTCAAGTCTGCCTTTAGCACCTCCAGGGACAGAATGCTGGACTTGACGGTCTTTGATTGAGTAGATGGACTCGTCTTATCTCTTGCCATGAGACTTTCTTTCCCTCCCAAATCCTCTGGCTCTTCAAAAGCCTTGTATAAACAACGGACAAAATAACATATGCCAAATCCCCTGGGATTTGTTGACCAAGTAAAGGAAGTTCGTGTGAATCCTGATAACCAGTGCAAAATTATCATTCATCGTCTGAGATAAAAGAGGACTCAATCCATTTTAAACTGGGCACAAACAACCCAGTGTAAATTAGATGCATCTCACCTAATGTATTGCATCTGGGGACTTGGGCCACTCTATGTTAATTTATTCTAATTTTAATTAGGCATGCCTCAAAGATGTGTTTCTAAATTTGGAATACTCACTGAAGGTGTTACGATTTCAGCGCTTTGGGACCACAATATCACACCCTTTGATAAAGGATGGAGGGGGCATGTGTTTGCCCCATAGTGTTTAACTATTTGCTACAGGTCAGGTTCAGGCAAGTGGCCAAACAAAGCTGTATGAAATACAGAAACCTCCCAGAAACCTCCCCTCTCCAGCATCGAAGCCCTGCAATGAAGCTGTTCTTCTGTCATGACAATTCAACACTAGTGAGTGCAGTTAATACATCCTTGGAAAGTGGAGGCAATTAAATAAACTGAGCTGTATTGCATATGTGGCTGAGGCAGGGGCTTTAGGTCCTGTCATTCCCCCCCAAAAAAACCCTATTATAATGTATTTTAATATTTATAAGAATATTAACTGATGCTGTCAGTTTTTGGCAATGATAACAAAAAAATTCAACGGCCTTACAAAGGCTACCTCAACCAAGAAAAATGGAGGGGGGGTGTAGGAGAAAATACCACATCACTCCCATTTTAGCCCAGAAGAACTTTGCTGAGCAGACCAAAATAAAGCTGCAAAGGTGAAGTGAAATGTTGATGGAATAAATATAAAGAAGGATATATTGGAATGGCTTTAACATTTAACATGTATTTAAATATGGATCTCTCTTATGTCCAGTCTAAAGCATTGATTCAGCTATAATGTCCCATTGCTGTTTTGTCCCAATATGCAATATGATTCTGAGCTATGTTTGTGTGAAACTCCAGTCTCCAGTTCACACTTCAATTCTCTGACTCTGATGTTTACTGTCCTTTGTTCCTTTTCTTGTCTATATACATCAATCCTGTGCCAAAAACTATTTTCCAATTTCTTCAAACCTTTTCTCTTCAAGAAAGATAAATGCTTTTCTATCTCATGCACAGTGAGCTTTAGAAATCCCTTTGCATTTCACTTATTTGGGTGGTATCTTTCAGCTTCCATCATTATTTGAAATGGCAGGTAGAATGATGTAGGAGTTTTTATGGCACAGCTGTCCTGATACCTTAATACTCCTGGCTAATCACTTGAAAAAGCCCAAGTGGCCATGAAGTCCATTATGATGCCCTTTGATGGAGGTGTCAACTACAAAAGTCAAAATGGTAGCCAGATGGTGGAATCAGAGCTTTGATTGTTTTACCTAATAGGCCGAACTTCAATTGCACCATTGTGTCCATCATCTTCACTTTTTTAACCCTCACATGCACAAAGGTCCTTAGGGTTTAACCAAAGTATAGAAAGCTAAGTAGACAATGAATTCTGCTTCTGAAAATAGGAACCTTCTCAAGGACTTTTTGGTTCTTCTTATCAAAACACAAATGCCAGAGACTCTCAATCCCTACTCTTCAGAATTTTACCCAGTGTTATTTTCCTTGGAAAAGTATTCAAAAGCCATTTTTTTCCTCTGAAGTTAAATGGTCAGCACTGCTTAGATATGTATTCCTGCCCATTTTGTCCAACAGGCAACAACAAAATGTTTCCTTGCTTGTTTGTTGTTTGTTTTAACTTTCTTTTGCAAGGGATTAATATTGCTATGAAAAGTATTAATGTACATTTGTTGTTACTGATCCACGTCTCCCCCAAACTGGCATCCCATCCAGCTTATTTTGCTCAATCTATGCCATCTTTGACTTCAAGACCTAAACTGTCATGTTTCTTGCTGGCTGAAAGCAGAAGGAGGAGGAACAGATCCAGCCTATCAGGATATGCCTATGTCTTTTAGCACTGCTTTGTCTCTTGGACATTTCATCTCCTGCAGCACTGGCTGTAATTAAATCTAGGCTGCGAGTTAGGAAATGCAATACCTTTGGGGAATTCACCTAGATCTGCAGGAACGGCACAAAAGAGCTCTGATGAATAATGGATTCAAATGCCCAAAATGACAACAGTGAGCTATTAAAGATTTTCGGCTCCTCCACAATAGAGAGGAATAGGAAGTCAGAAGGCTGCCTCGTACAATATTTGTTCAACAAAAGAATCCCCCTTTTGGTTAGTGCTCTCTGCAATCAACTAGTGGGTCATCTAGGAGAAGATGTTCTAAGAGTAGAACAATTGTCACCAAATAGAAACACTGGCTGTGCAGTTCACAGAAACAATATACATGATGCTAGCATTATCAGGAGTGACTTGCAACAAAGTACCTATTTGAGATGTGGAAAAAAAGAGGTGGTTATCCACAAAGAGCTGTGGTGGCACAGCAGTTAGAGTGCAGTACTACAGGCTACTTTTGCTGACTGCTGTCTGCCTGCAATTTGGCAGTTTGAATCTCACCAGGCTCAAGGTTGATCAGCCTTCCATCCTTCTGAAGTCAGTAAAATGAGGAGCCAGATTGCTGGGGGGAAATATGCTGACTCTGTAAAACCGCTTAGAGAAGGCTATAAAAGCACTATGAAGAGGTATATAAGTCTAAGTGCAATTGCTATTAATCCCAAAGTTGCCTCTGAGGAGAGAAATGCTATTTATTTTGCACAACTGTTATCTCTCACTTTTTTTCTAAAGGTTCCAGGTGGCCTTTTTATCTTTAATCCCACTCTTTATCTTTATGAATAGTGATAAATGGATTAGGTTAAAGCTGGTCCAGGATAATTCAGTCTTTTGGTGTGGAAATATGAACTTTCTCAGGCTAACTATATTAATTTATTTAGTAGATTCTGTGATTTAGTAATCTACAAGGGTTGACACTTCATTCCTTACACCATGCTGTTTCCCTCCAAGATTAAAGGCTCCCTATGCCTACTTTCTTTTCTCTGGGGCAGGGTTGCTATTACTAACCGTGAAGCATCAATACATTAACTTTTAAAGCCTGTCAACTTGTTTTATCTTCAAGAATAGGTTTGGATTGATTTTTTGAGACCATTGAGATTAGGATGTGAATTTCAAGTAAGTGTCCAGATTTTGGGCTTTCATTTAAACCAGCCAACCTGTTGTTTTAGGACTACAAGTTCTCCAAATTTCCAGTCAGAAAGATTGATACATGAAGTTAAGGTAGATCACGGGTGTCAAACTCGTGGCATCACATTGCTGTCACGTGATGTTTCACAACATTTTTTCCCTTCATGGAGCTGGGGTGGGAGTGACCTGTGCATGACACATCCAGCCCTTGGGCCACTAGTTTCACATCCCTGGTAGATGATCTAAAGCAGAAGACTCTAACCTTGTCAACTTTAAGACTTGTGGACTTCAACACTGAGAATTCCTCAGCCAGCTTGCTTAAAGTTGCCAAGGTTGGAGTCCCCTGATCTAAAGGACCACATCATCTCATTCTGTTGAAGCTCAGATGGGTAATGGGATAAGAGCTCACTGGAGAAACTGAGTCAAAGCAGCTCTAAACAGCTCTAAACATCTCAGCAACGATACCACACTGCCTCCTTACAGCTGTTATACTGCACATAATTGCACGTAAGTGTGGAAAAAACATTTCAGAAGGAAACAGTCGCAAACCCTGCCAAGGTATTTTCATGGATGGAATTATCAAGAAATGAGACTGACTTGAGGGCGTCTTTATCTTTGATGCACAAGGAATAAATTGAATAACTTTTCCTAATGTATAGAAATGAACATGCATATACATGTATCATTCAGAAAGATTAAAAAAATGAGAGACCTCTTTTTTATACCTAAGCAGGAGTAATTTTAGGAAGAGACAATACATTCTTTCCGACCTTGGGAGCTTTTTATTTCAGCTGTGGTGGGGAGATCAATGCGGCCTTCATTCTTATATCATACTGATAAAGAATAATTTTTGTAAACTCCAGAGTGCCTGATCAACGAATGAGAATTTTTCAGGCAATGTCTAGTGATTTTTCAGGGTCACATGGGTAAAAGCAAGGGAAAAAAATAGTCTTGCATCATAACACTGGATACAAAATTTTCACTTACAGAATTTTTCTAGATTTCTTATTCATGTTCTCTAAGGAATGTACACCATATTTCTTCTCCATCTTTAGGTCACATAAAAATAAGAGAGAGAGATACAAAATTGTAGCTCTTTTCAAACAAAATAATTCTTAATTCACTGAATGCAAGAATAAGAAGCAGAAGTCACTGAGGTTAAACTCACCCTTATGTCGATACAATCCTGCCATGCCCCTCAAATTCACATCTTTTTGTAAAGATGAAGAAAATCTTTGTATCTCTATTCCTTTCTGTGGTGTGCAGTAGCAGTTTCTACATAGCCCAAATCCCCGAGTAGAGGGAAACTCCTTAACGAGACTTTTCTAAAATATATTCAAATGTGTCTACATATACAGTATTTGGTAATGTAATTATCTAAACCAATTGTTAGGTGAGAGCTTTTCCAGGAATGGGGACAGTTTGCAACTCAGACAAAATAAATTATGAACACTTTAGAATTGGTATCATATTATGGCTGTTAATAAGGGAATATATTAAGAAATAAACATAGAGGAAAAAGACAGGAAAAACAGTAAGATATTGAAACAAATTAATAAACCTGATCTGTAGAAATTCCATTGTCAGTCTATCCTGCAAATGTTCAAGATATCTATATACTTCATTTCTAGTAAAGGACTACATATCCACTTCATAAGAATCCTTGATTAATCAACTATGACTGAGGAAATCCAAACTGATGAAAATTTATGTCTTTAATAAAATGTATAAGTCTGAAAAGGTGCTATCAGAGTCCTGATTTTTTGTTGTAGAACCATTCTGGATAAACTTTCATGAAGTGAGTCAGCCTAAACTGACTCACACAATTGTACTAAAGATAAAATCATTGGCTGAAAAAAAACACCATGCATGCCATACAGGGTAAGAAAATTAGTTAATTGCTATTAGGTTAGGTTCAATTCATGGTGACCCCCCCCCCCAAGGAAATGCTGTCATTCCATCCTACCCTCATGTAGGACCAATTTAGGAGGGGCTACTATTTCACATGTGTGCAGCGGATCATGGCACATGTGTGAAAAACATCCCCACACCATCAAATTCGTCCTGCACTACCTATTCCACGGGGAATGGCAGCTTGATCATGGGGAAGATTATATAATGGAATCAGAGAAGTGACAACTGAAGGCCAGTCACTCCATTCTTTCCTCCTGTAAGGGTAACCCTATAGATTTAGGCACAGTAGCACCCCACTAATCTTATTTATTTGAATATTTATTTATTTATTTTTATTTATTTGATTTGTCAATCGCTTACAAGATAATAGGTATAAGTATGTGACGGTAGGCACATTGGTGTGCTTATGCACTCCCCCTACAGAGCTCTTAGGAAAGGAGTGAGGTCAATAGTAGACAGTCTAAGGTTGAAGTTTTTGGAGTTTGGGGAAGAAACCACAGAGTCAGGTAGAGTATTCCAAACATTGACCACTCTGTTGCTGAAGTCGTATTTCCTGCAATCAAGTTTGGTGCAGTTAACCTTGAGTTTGTATCTATTGTGTGCTCTTGTATTGTTATAGCTGAAGCTGAAGTATTCATTGACAGGTAGGACATTGCAATGTATAATTTTATATACTATACTTAGATTGCACTGAAGGCGGCATAGTTCTAGTTTTTCTAGGTCTAGAATTTCAAGTCTGCATAAAGTATTCTACAATGAGTAGAGGAGTGGAGAATTCTTCTTGTGAAATGTCCATTCATTTTTGGGGAAGATCACTGGTCATATCAAAAACTGCTGATGAGATATTGTTATGCCTTCTCTCCTGGGTTGGTTAAGGAGCTTTAACTCAGGAGGTGGGAGTCACTTCCCCCTCCCCCCACTTCTCTTCCCTCAACAGTTCTCTGATCCCATAGAATATTTCTGTGGGCCTGAGCAGATAAATGCCATTTCATATATATGTACATAATGACATGCACCCTTCTTCTATCATTCTTGTGAGGTCTGTAGCTCGAGAGTCCATTAGAAGGCTTGGCAAATAAAAAGGGGAAAATGGCTCTTTGGTTTCATGGGAGATCTCAAATGCCTCTGAAAATCATTAGCCTGTGACTTGTAGCAGCTCAGATGTCCAACAGCACCTAGGTGAAATGCTGCTGATGGTGCCAAAAGCAGCACAAAGGCACTGCTTTAGAAGTGAAACAGACAAATATAATGACAGACTGCCTCCACAATGACTTGGACCCCAGTTGAAAGCAACATCATCCACTTATGTTCTCTAAATATGGTTGCTGTCGTGCAGAACAGCCTTTTATGGCATGCCAGAGCTGGGTTGAAAAATACAGACCATCACAATGCTAATGCTTTAGCACAGATGCTAAAAATAAATATCTCTGTACCTCTTTATGATCATCTTTTTTACTGTGATCAATGGCTGAAGAAGACCAGCACACAAGATGGTGGAAGGTAACTCTACCCTTGCTCACTTCCTGCCTCCTTCCATGCCACTTCTTGTCTGTGTCTCCTACTGAAGTTCCATTGCTGGCCTACAAAACTCCAATAGATATGGCAGCAAAGAAATGCAAAACACATTAGTGATTTGCTGCTCTTCAATAATCATCACAATTTTTGGATTCATATATGGCAGACCTAACCCATACAGTAAGATCTTATAAAAAAGCAAGTGGCATTGGGGATACTCCTGTCTTTGGAGCAGAGGGGTTATTCAGCCAGTGTGCACTGGTTAGGGAGAACCGGTAGTGGTGATTTGGCATGGGTTGCCAAACCAGTGGCGACCACTGACCCTGACCCAGTTGCCTGGTCGCCCAGTCGCTCACTTGCCCTGATTGCTCTCCTAGCTCTCCTCAACATATGGCGGCCCTGGCACAGCTCAGGCAAATATCCTGGGACTGCTGCACATGCGCACTGCATGTGCAGCCGCTACCCATGCAGTGCACAAGTGCAGCAGCCCTGGGACATCTGCCCACCTGCCCGGCCTCCTGGATCATGCTTTCTTCCTTCTCCTGGTGGATGTGCCTCTTCCAGCCTGGCCTGGCCTACCCTGGCCAGCCAGTAGGTGTGTGGCAAATGTCCTGGGTTTCTCGCCCCCTTTGTCTTGAGATGCCTGCAGATGCTGCATGCTTTTTTTGGTGTGGCGTCCAGCCTCACTGAAAAAAGCATGCCCTGTTCTATGTGCAGGGCCTGGCAAGTCTGAGCAGCCGGCACATAGAACAGGGCAGTGCTGGACCATTGGAGAAGCAGAGTGAAGCTGGAGATCAGTAATTTTTGCTGCAAGAAGCCTGCAACCGCCACATGTTCTCCAGCCCCACTGAAAAAGGTACAACATGCGCTGGCCCTTTGGAGGAATGGAGCAGCAGCTACAGGGTTCTCACACCAAAAAAGGGACAGCTGGAGGAGGCTTCTCACACCAAAAAAGAGCTGCCTCCAGATACCTCTTTTTCAGCACAAGAAGTCTTCCCCTGCTGCCCCTTTTTCGGTGCAAGAAGCCTCCTCCAGCTGCCTCTTTTGGCGCAAGAAGCTTCCCACAACCTGGTGGTTGCCTGTTTGTTCTGTATGACCAAGGAAGAGGAGAGAAACAGCCAGATTGCAGGAGGCTTCTCATGCTGAAAGAGCCTTCTGGCACCTCTTTTGGTGCCAGAAGCCAAATACACGAGAAATCTTGGGCTTTTCAAACACACCTGTATGTTTTCAAACACACCTGTATGTTTTCAAACACACCTGTATCTTTTCAAACACACCTCCCTTCACACTCCTTGTGCACACCAGGAGCGCCTAACCAGAGCAAGAGACAGTGAAGTTGGCTGCTCTGGGGCAAGCGCCTTGGCTTCCCCTCTTGCTCCTCACAGTCTCCCTGAGCCGGTATGGTTCTTTACTTGGGCAGCCAGACAGCCGTAGTAGCACTCACAGCAGCAACAGGCAGCACTGCAACAATGAGGTACAGTAAGATTTGGTGGTACAAATTTATCTCCGAGGGCAAAAAACTTATCTTCTGGCAAAAAACAAAATAAAAACCACCCCGAAACAAAACCCATTCGGCAGGCAGACTCGGCAAGCAGTCACGATCTTTAGTTTGGCTTTTTTTTTGGTCAGCCCAAGGGGGGGGGGGAAGATATGTAGGAAATCACCATGTCTCTGCAGCATCGGTCATGTGACTGAGTGGGTGTGTGCAAGTCGACACAACTCGCAGCAAGGTGCCACACCATCTTGTCAGGTTGGCCACACCCACCCAGTCACATGACCACCAAGCCATGCCCACCAAACAAGCCACTCCCCCAGAATTAGTAGTAAAAAAATTTGAAACCTACCACTACTTTGGAGGTTGCAAGGTGACTGCCTCTTTTGCCTTTACTATATTTATGTTACTGTCTTTGATTTTATCCATTGTCTTCCCCTTCTATTTCCACAATTTTGTCAAAGCTAAACATTTTTTTCTACTCTATCACATATCTAAAAATGTGAGCTTTTGCTTGCCTAGAAATGCCTCAAGGAGGAAGCAAGATTGATTGATTGGTTCTACTTGCAGCCCATGATACCCTTAGCAACTGTCTCGAAATTCATAATTTGAAGTAGACTATTTTCTCTTCCTCTTGGTCAGAATGGCACTTTCACTTTGTCTACATTTCTCAGCCATATTTGTCTATATTTCTCAGCCATATGTGGTCCTACTAGAAGGGCCATTGTTTGACTATTCTGACCTTTGCTCTTATTTATCTTTCATTGACTTATTCTAAATCTTGCATTGTTATTTTCTTTTCTCTCAGGTTAATTGCCCTTTGCATTCTCCAGTAGACCATCCAGTTTATCTTTCTTGATAGAATATTACTATAAAAATAATGAAAGAAGTTGGAAACATATAGTTTTTCGTTCTCTCAGTATCAGTGTTGAGATCCAGAGGTTGATAGGACAGCTTGGACCATTCTCTTTTCAAAAATGGACAATGTATAAAGTCATATAGCCATAAATAGCAAGTAACAGGATGCTTGGCTACAAGTTACATCAACTCAAAATTTTCCTGATTAAAAGGCAACCGTAAATTCAGTGCACATCAGATTCCATGCAAGTGAGTAAGCACAAACGACATGGGAAAACAGATTACTCTCTTTCCTCCAGCTTGCTGACTTTTCATACTAGAATCAAAAGAAAAACTCCTCTGGTTATATTTAGTGTGGAAATGCAAGACATTGGCAAAGAACAGTTTGGCCCACCCATACTCAGTTAAGAGTTAAGCAGGACTGGATGGTCTCAAAAGTGCTCTCCAACTCTTGTGATTCTTCTTCCTGACAGAAAATATTTTTACTAGTCTGCTTAGGGTAAATATTTTAGCTGGCAAGAAACAAACAAGCAGAACTAGGAAATAGCCTATTAACATTTGCATTTATCTGCAAGGCTAGAAGAACTATTCTGCTTCTTCATTCATTGTGTTGAGTAATACACAAATTAAAGAATGGCAACTTTCTTTTAGTCTATAGGAGAGTTTTTCCCTTACCTCTGCCAGGTAGCTGAATTTATTTGATCAAATTTTTTCACATTTCTCCTACCCCCAGTTACAAGGAATGCTTTCATGAACAATTATTGTGGTGCTAATCCAATTCCTGTAAAAGGAAGAGGGGAAGATTCCTCTTGAGTCTAACAAAAAAGTTAGACATGTCAAAAATGTAAAAAGAGGCCAGCTATTGCACTACTATTTTTACATTGTCTGGATATATCTGTAATAAAATAATTGGTTGAAACAATACAATTAATTTAATATCTATTAAGTACAAAAGATGGAAATACGGCTACATTGTTGTATGTGTACCATGCTTAAATTCTTAATATCAGTAAGTTATGAAGACTAAGTGTTGCCAATGTCTTTGGAGGTGCTTCAATTCATTCATACTGCATGTTGGAAAGGTAGGCTGTTTGTTGCAAAGAAGACCTTGCATCAGAATTTAATCAATTTAAGTAGATAGTTCCAATAGAAGAAAATATATATAACTCAGGATTGAACTGTAGAATCTTTGGTGTCTGCTGACTTTGGTCATTATTGCTTGCCAATTTTTCACTACTCAACTAGGTAACATCATCAGAGTAAGTGAGGGTGCAGTTTGCTCTCTGTTTATACACAGTAGCCCTTCCAGTTTGGGTGGAGGTTTGGTTTTCTTCTTGGTAGTTTCTTGATTAGAATATTGTTTATTGTTTGAAAGTTCTTCTATTGTTAATCCCAGCTAATCTGGTTTCTGGTTGCTGAAAAGGAAGTGTTCTGGTCTTCTTGTTTCTTTCTTAGCTTTCAATTGTCTCTTTTGAATGGTGTGTAAACATGGTTTCGCTTTATGTATCTATTGATGGCTGATTTATCTGAATGCCAAGCTTCTGAAAACTTCTTCGTGTTTTTGGATTTGGCTTGATGCTCACAGTAGAATGGACCATGAATGTAAGAAAGTATTGGTCCATCTAGAATTATTTCAAAACTACATTGAGTAAGTCAAAGGAAAATTCTCTCAGCTCTAAAGCAAACCTCATTTAAACAGGGAAATACATGAACTTCCATCACCATCATATCCATATCAATAACTGCTCTCTACACCAAGGCTATTCATCCTTTAAAATGAAGTTTTGAGAAGAAGGAAAAGAAATTAAAGGCAAGAAAAGGAGAGGGGGAAATAGTGGAATCTCCTATGAAATTCCCTGTATTCCATCTGCTTGCTGGCATTTTGTTGACACTAGTTAGAGAATAATTAATCAAGGCAGCTTCTGGAATGCAAGACCCAATGACATTAGATTGGTTCCATTTTGCTCCATTTCAACATTTACTGGGCTCCTTAGCTTCCCTGTCCTTTTCAATTACTGCTGTTTAAAGTAGCAATTCCCCTAAGAAGCAGAGATGCTATGTGTGCCTGGGGGTAAAGGAAAAAAAGAAAAACTTTTACCTACCATCAATCCCTATTGCCCCAATAGATGGGAAATAATTATAGAGATAGTAGTCTTGTAAAAAAAAAAAGGCTAAAAGCCATGAGTAGCAGAAGCCTTGGTACATCTATTAAGTGCTCAGAAAGATATAGGAGATAGATTAGAGAACAATTCATACAACAAGGCTAGTGGATTGAGAATATAAACTGAGAATGTATCTAAAAGATGCTCAACTCCAATGGTAACAGAGACGTTGGCTTCATGGACATCCATAAAAAGACACAAGGAGGTTGTGTTTATCATGGCATCATAACACAAGTGATGAGGATTCTTTAACTGATGTTAATTGCATCATCACATTGCTCCCCTTTTCTTTTCCTGAAAATGCCCATCCTTGGCTGATCTTTCAAAAGCTAAGTCTTCATTAATATTTGGATAGAAAATCATTAGAAAAACCCTGCACATTTTTACTGGAAAAACTGGGGAGGGGGGGGGGAATGTAGTAGAAAACTTTGGCAAATCTATTCTCTAATTTTTTCAAGAAAAACAGGTCATGCCTTTGTAATCAGTAGGAGTTCCAGCTCAACATGAATTTTTTTAACCATTTTTACATCTAAGAAAGAACCTCAGAAGTGCAGAAGAAACTAGTCTGTAAATAAAGAAGTGTCCTAACATATCACTTGTTTGATCTAAGGTGCTACATAAATGGCCCAAGAGTTCAAAAAGTTCAGTTCTTAATTTAATTTGCTTCAGGAGATGATTCTGCAACTAGGTTTCCAAATTACACAAGAGAAGAGAAGAGAAGAGAAGAGAAGAGAAGAGAAGAGAAGAGAAGAGAAGAAAGAGAAGAGAAGAGAAGAGAAGAGAAGAGAAGAGAAGAGAAGAGAAGAGAAGAGAAGAGAAGAGAAGAGAAGAGAAGTTTATTTGGCCAAGTGTGATTAGACACACAAGGAATTTGTCTTCAGTGCAGAAACTCTCAGTATACATGTGAAACAATAGTTTACAAATAAAAATATCTGGTCCATAGATTATGCAAACCTCAAATCGAATTCATTAGTATGTGATTAGTAGTTGGTTTTTGCATCCTTTCATCTCCTAAATAGACTCTTCTATCTTTAGGCAATTCCTGTCCCTGTTTTAAATTCTGACTTCAAGCTAAACATAAATGCTAATGTATGTTAATATTTGCTAATATTTACTTATCTTAATTTCTATCTAATTCTATGATAGAATTCTAGAATCTATCTATTCTATGCTATAAATATGTGTACTGAGGATAAAATTATGATCTAATTTTACAACTTCTAGTACAACTTCAATCAGATGTTAGCTACTAGCTGTTGATAAGTAACTTCAACCCTCCCTCCCCTTCCAAGGGGTCTTTTGTTGTTTAAGCCAGATCTCAAGTGGGTGCTTTCAAATACAGTTGTTGCTATCTATAAAATAAGGCACATGGCCATTCTTCTTGCTGCTTCTTGTTATGAACCACAATAAGCATTGTGTCTGCAATCTACAATGTTATAGGATCACAGAGTAAAGGAGCTTCGCTTATCACAAATATGAATGTGTAGATTGGACCAATGAGGAGAACTGGGCTGGTCATCATGATTCACCTTGTAGACAAGAATAGACTGATGGTTATGAGGCATTGCACATGACAATCACAATAACAAATGATACATTTGAGACAATCATTGTATCTCCTGATAGAGAAAATAGAATGCAATCAATGTTGCAAGTACAGAAGATGGCTCTTAAGAGAATATCTCTGGACTGCGTGCAACAGAAAGGTAACAAGTGGGCACTTGTTTCACTGAGGAGTGGACTGAGTGGAAAATCAAGTCTGTATTTTGCCTTTCGGACCTCTCACAACAGAGTTGCCTTATGTTCTCTCATTTTACAACCAGGGGAGGATGAGAATTGTACTGTACTTCATTAGATAAAAAGAAGTGCTATCCTCCCTGTCACACCAAAAGAGAGAGAGAGAGGGGGGGGGGAGGGAGGGAGGGAGGGAGAGAGAGAGAGTTACAAAAACTAGAGTTATTATCCACTGGATTGCTTTTAATAAGGTTATATGCTGTGTTAAAGTTTCACAAGTCATAAAGGAAATGTAATTACATTTGCTGAAATGATTGAAATTTCCTAATACTCCTAATACTCCTCCTCCTCCTTCTTCTACAGGATTCAGTTTTATAATAAGGCCCCTAAAATCAAAGACCTTCCATTACAGAGTGGGGGATTCTACTTCTCTAATACACTGTCTTCAGTAAAATTGCTGCAGGCAACTATGCTATTGCTTATTTACTACAGTAGTTGTCTGGATGAGTCAGGCTAATTTGCCCTTACAAAGAACATGTTCAGAGACTTCATCTATACCTTAGTACCAGTCAGAAAGATTATTATAATATGATGCAGAAACTACTTTAAATATATATTTCTTCATTATAAAAACAGGAAATATTTTGAACATGCTAATTTTAGACTCATTTGGTGTTGCTGGCTGATTATCAAGAAACTTCTTTGTTCTAAACCAGCCTTTCTTAATCTGGTGTGCTGCAGATGAATTGGACTTAACTCTCAACTTTCATAACTGGCTAGGGGATTATGGGAAGTGAATCCCAAAGGATCTGAAATGATTGCTCAAAAGAAAGTAGCTTTAGAAAAGAAGCATCGAAGATCATTTTCTGTTTTGCATTGTACCAATGAGACAAGTTTGGCATCAGCAAAGCTACCTTTTCATTTCTGAACATTTGATTCCATATTATGGTTAGGCTCATTCTGCTGATCTATACAGCTAACCTTAGTTTCAGAGCATAAGAACAAATCATTTAAGGTCATTTGTATCATAAGTTGGATGTGGTGAGAAAATCACATGAGATACTTTTTACCCCAGCAATGACCAGAAAGAAAATATGGAGTATTTTATTACTCATGAAATAATAGAATTCCCCTCATCCAGATCCACCAAAACTATCTTCACTTTATAGCAACCAAAAGCTTTTCTTTATTGAAAAAAAATTAAGGCAGAAATAAAGGAAGTGCAGACTTCTTTCTGGTATAGTGATATTATCTTCATCAAGATGTTAGGATCTCCCCAACTAAGTTTTTACATGGTGACATACACTGCAGAGGAGGAGGGGTGGGGTTTCTCCACCTGAGTTCCAGAACAGATAACAGGGGCAACACTATAAACTAAAATGCCATATCCTTAATGGGAATGTTGTGGAAGGTTTGGCAACATGAACTTAAAATTAAAGCAAAAGACAGTATCTTAGTATATCTTTTTTTTTTTACTCCCAATCATTCAAATTAATAGTAATGTATTTCCAAATTTGGAATTATGTTCCTCAAGTCCTTAACAGCTGCACTATGGAGATGTCATTATGACTATGGATTCTCTATCTTATTTTCTCTCTCCCTTCTCTCATTCTTTCTTTTTGAGACCTTTCCTGTGGAAGAGAAAAATTATTATTCATCTCATTGTGTCTTTTTCCTTAACACTGGGACTTAATGAAACTCTTTCATCTGTTCTCTTTGTCCCAGACTGATGACTCTGTTCAATTATTGGAAACACTAGGGTGTATGCTTATATACAGTTCTTGAAGACATGGCACTAAGCAAATGATATAAATCATGGTTTTTACCCTTTTGAAAAATGACTAACATTTCCAAGATATCTCTGTCAATTAGGTTTTGTCAAAACAACTTTCTTTAAGATTACAGTTTGTTCTAACAAAAGTAATAATGCAACAGTGTCAAATTGTGAGCTAGCCATCACTCCGTCTGACCAGTTGACTGCAAATCCAGCAATACTCATTTTTAAAAAATAAAAACAAAGCACCTACCACCTTTATCCTGCTGTTCACAATCCTGAGAAAAGATTTAATCATGAACGGTGTGTTTTTCTCTTGTCGGCAGTCAAGGAGAAGTACTTGACTGCACCAGATTAAGGAACTTTTTATCTGATCACAAATATATAGACAGCCATAAGTATCACTTGTGTGTTGCATACAGCATATGGCATTAGAAAACACAAAGGCTCATACTGATACACACAGATGGCAGTTGACAATAACTGAAGACTTAAGTCTGGTTGGACTGCTTCCATAGTCACACCTCAGTCTGAAGTAAACGCATTGATTTCTTAAGAACTTCTAAGAAATGAGTATAAAATAATGTAACATTATTATGCAGTAGAAGAACAATGAGATATGTATTAACAACACACATACACCTACACACACACACAAAGATATGGGAAGAGTACAAAAACAATTGAAAGTTTATTCAAACAAAGGGCTTGTGTTAATTTCAGCAGTCCATTGATATGTACACCTCTATTGACATATCTAATAAACTCCTATTTAGGATGTAGATCACAATGAACAATAGTAACATATCATGGGAGACAGAAAAAGATCTCATTATACACAAATATTTCCATATATCAATAAATTGCTATCTTATAATTAAATCAAATCTAAATAAAGTCTAAAGGGTAAAAATGAAGTAGAATTGAGTGTGCAAATGTACCTCTTTTTGCTGCTGTCTCTATCCTGTACATAGGGGTGTGTTTAAAATTCTATCCATATGCAGCTATTTTGTCATCACAGGCACTTACATGACTTTTCTTTGACAATAAATCTCACCTTGCTATCAAAGCATTGGCTATGGGGATCTACTTATATGAAAACATTGCTTGCCAAACCTAAAGAAACACAACATTTCTAACATACAGAGGTCTGTAAATGTCACCTGCCAATAAACATTTGATTAATTACTGAAAAGGGGAATAAAGAGGAATGTATACACATTTACAAACAAAAGAGGATAGGTATGTAACACATATCCACAGTGCACCCTCACAGATCTGCATTAAAAAAAAATGCCACACACACTCTCATTCATCCTCCAAGACTTTAAACAAAGAATAAGAAGAATGCTGTCTTACTTTTTCCTCCTCCTTTATATGACTTCTTCCCTGGTGCTTTAATTTCAAGACTTCAGCAGATCTGGGTTTTTGGACAGCAATTACACAAAAGCAACTAAACAAATGGCTGAGTGCAAAAGAGCCCAGCTTCACACAGGAAATAGCTTGCTAGCAAAGAAAGAGGACCGGGGGACAGAAAGGCTGCAAATAATAGCAGTGCTGAATAGATATATTCTTAATTATGAGAGAATTGTGTAATGTGTGTGTGTGTGTGTGTGTGTGTGTGGAAGAAAAAGAGAGAGAGAGAGAAAGAAAGGAGGAGGGAAGTGGCAGGATGGGTGTATAAGAAGAGGCCTCCCCCTACTACATAAGCAATGGAGGAGAGCTTTGCAACCTGAAAGTGAGGTTACGGAATAAATTATTCTCCATCCGTTGCTCTCTTCTCATTGGCCCAGCAAAGACTTCTGCATCAATGGTGTTATGATGATGAGGTTTTTACATTCACCACACAGGCCCACACTGTTACCTTCTGCTTAGGCAGGCTCAGAGATTTGGGCATTATTACCCAGTGAGAAGCCTCAATTAAGAACCTAATTAATTCCAAAGTGAAAAAAAAAAGCTTCAAATTAATTTGCAGTCTCTCCTCCTCTGGTGAATAGGCTGTATTCTTTGGGTGTCTGTCTCTCTAACTGAGACCAGGTTTTAAAAGAGGAAACATTGTTTTAAGGGTATTTTTATGTTACCATTCTCCATTTTTGGATTCGAAGCAAGGACATCACAGATAATAATTCTGTCTCTCAAAGCCAGGCAATTCCTGTATATATTTAGCCATCCATTGTTCATCAGAGTCCCTCCCTCTGTATTTTTATGCTTTTGCATTGTCCCTGTGAGGGCTTTTTCTGAGATAACAATTACATTTATAGGCTGCTGTTTAAAAGGCATTGGAAGCCTGCTTATATGTGGAAGCTTTATGCAACACTTGGTCTTCTTATTTTTTTAAAAAAATATATTTTAGATATGAATTTAAAAAGGAATCCTATTTAGGATCTTTTTTCAGGGTTCCATTTTAGAAACATTAACACTGTGATAGAGTCGCTTTTGTGAGCAAATCCCAATGCCCAATGGACATTTTTCCAGTGAAATAAATTGGCACTAAGAAACATTTCGCTATTTTAATTCCTTCCTCTAAAAGGATGCTCACTCCAGGGGTGGGATGTCCAGGGATGCTCACTCCAGGGGTGGTTCTGTCCAGCTCTATAGAACTGGTAGCTCTGAAGAGCAGCAGACACAGAACTGGTTCTATATCGGCTGCTGTTTGGCTCACATGCCCACCTGGGCTCTTATCTGACCTTTATTTCCTGCTTTTTCAACTTCAGCTGCTTTGTGTGGCACAGCTGAAGTTGAAAAAGCAGGGGAAAAGTGCTTTTGGAAATGCTGCGCACTCGCGCAGAGTGCTTATCAGCTGTCCCGATGGCTCAGCTAATGGTGTAGTACATGCATGTGCAGCAAAACGCAAATACCATACTGGTAGTAATGACGGTTGAATCCTACCCCTGGCTCACTCCTACTATTCACTACTACTGGTTCTATGGGTGTGGCTTGGTGGGTTTGGCATGGCTTGGTGGGCATGGAAGGGGAAGGATACTGTAAAATTTCCATTCCCACCCCACTCCAGGGGGAAGGTTACTGCAAAATTCCCTCCACACCCCACTAACCTACTTTCCAGCTCTGTTCTGTTCAAGGCAACAAAAGAAGCTGATCAGTTGGGATTCAGGAGGCAGAGAATAGATGGGGGCGGGGCCAGTCAGAGGTGGTATTTGCCGGTACTCCGAACTACGCAAAATTTCCTGAATACTGCAGAATCTGCTGAATACCACCTCTGGATAACTGTAGTCAAGCTAGCTCTAGCTTTCTCCAAAGGATGTCCTGTCCATAATGATTAAATGTATGCCTTGCAATGGAGGCTACTAAAATTCTACAGAAACTCCAATCAAGGATAAGATCCTTTGAGATAACTTTATAGGATCTGCATGCCTGACACTGAGTGGAGACGAAGCCTCCCTTCCAAGAATTAAAAACCACATGACCTTTTCTGTACAGAAATCTCCATCTTCTCACTTTCCAATTGTACAGGTCCATTCACACACTCATTGCAAACATACAAAATTATTTTCAGTTTTCAAATAATATATGAGGATTATTATCTATAGTAATAGAGCTACCAGGACGACATCTTGATGTCTCTGCTTCTTAGGTCAGGAGACCCAACGGAAAACTGTATTTATATTTATTTGAACCCAGGCACAAGTACACATTTACATATTCTGGCAATCTACCTTTCTGGGCCTCTGAGCATAATCTAAGGGGCAGAATGTACCCCAAAGAAATTCCCAGAGGACTGCAGGACTAGTATCCACAGACCATCACCTGCTCTGATGGGTGATACAGTGGTTGAATCGGTAATAGGGCATCACTTTATCAGCTGCCAACTTTCATAGAACATTGTCTGGGGAGGGCTACACCTATGTGCAGCCCCCCCCACACACACACATACAATAAAGAGTGCCCAATGAAAGCAAGGGTGGGCTTCAAAAAATTTAGCAACCGGTTCTCTTCCCGGTTAGCCATGGTGAGCATGGCTTAGTCGGCCTCCTGCACCATGGCATTTTTGCCTACCCCTCAGGAGGCTTTCCTCAAGACTCTGGAAGAGCAAAAACAGCCTCCCTGGGCTCTGAAGGCTCTCTGGAAGTCAGAAACAGACCCATTTCCGGCCCTCCCGAACTTTCAGGAAGCCCATTTTTACCCTCCTTGAGCCTCCACATGCAACCTGCACTTACCTGCATCCAAAATGGACTGTGTGGGGATTCCTGGGAGGGGAGGGGCAGGGTGGGCGGGGCCAGCCAGGAGTGGGATTTGAGGGTTCTCTAAACTACACAGAATCTTAAGCCCATGTCACACAGCACCAACGGATGGAAAGAGGATGTAAAACGGAGAGAAACACTTGCCATCCATTGTTAACACGATGCATCCATTCTGTACTCACTGCGTCTGTTTTCATACTCTCTATCCATCCAGCATCCATCTACTGAGATTTCATCCACCTCAAAAGTTTTGAGCTGCACAAAAGTTTTGAGCGGATAAAGTATCCAACGCGTCCGTTCTACATCCGCTACGCATACGGGGAACATCCGTTATACATCCGTCGTCATCTGTTATGTGTCCACTATATCCGCTAGGCATCCACTGAGCATCCGCGCAACTCACATCCGCTCCAGCGGAAAACGGACATAGGGAGGAAGCGAAACAGAAACAAAACAGACATGCAGCGTTAGTAGATCGGACGTAGAAAGGATGAAAGTGGATGCAGCTCGCATATAAAGCATTAATATGGAAAAACGTATCTCGGATATTTAGGATGTCTGTGAGGATGCCTAGAGGATGCAAAAGGACACCGAGCGGAAAAACGATATTTCCTATAAAAAGGAGGAGAAATCACCTGGATCTCACTTTTCAGTCCAGCAGCCCTGCTGTGCAGACCTCTGCAGCCTTCATCTGGCTCTTGCTCTTCCACAGCATCCATTGATGTCCACCATGGATCATAACACACTCCTTTTGGTAGCCACCATCATTCTGCAACAGTGCAAAGCCATCTTACAGGCTCTTTCACCTGTTCTACGGAAGAAAAGGAGGCATCCAAAAGCGTCTGGGTCCAAAGATGGATCGGGAGAAGAGACAGAGTACAGACTGTACACAAAGCTGATGGTGGAGCTGAGGAACGAAGACACTCGTGCATTCCAGAACTTCATGAGGATGCCACCAGCCATGTTTGACGAAGTTGTGGAGCGGCTGAGACCCAGGTTGACCAAGGCAAACAGCAACTTCTGGCCCAGCTGGAACCTGAATGATTAAATTGTTATTGATAATAAGAAGGCCATAGTGTGGCACCTGAGCGGGTGGACCATACAGTCCCACTATGCTTGCATGGAGGTTTATCTATCCCACAGCTATTACCCATCCACAGGTATCCCTGCCCATCCCACTGCTATCCTAACCATCCCACAGCTATTACCCATCCCACAGGTATCCTGCCCATCCACTGCTATCCTAACCCATCCACAGCTATTACCCATACCACAGGTATCCCTGCCCATCCACTGCTATCCTTACCCATCCCCACAATCATGCAAAGGCTTAAACCATTTCTAAAAGTTTCCACCAAGACTTTATTGACTAAAAGAACTGAAGCAAGTGTGGTGAAGCAAAGATAATCTTTATTAATAACAAACTGTAAAAGCAAATGACCCAAGTAAAGTGTCCCAAGCAAAGATAAAGTCAACAGGTAGCAACCCAGTCTCTGGCACTCTTCTCAGTCACTCTGAGGCATGCCATGGTCTCAGGGGTGAAGGGTCCAGGGGCTGTGGAGGTGGCAGTGGCTGGAGTGCTGGTCTGAGGTGCCATTGGGTGCCTGGCCCAGAGAGGACAACAGGGGATGGTGTGTAGAGGAAGCTCTCAGAGAGCTGGCTCAGTCCTGTGATGTTGAGAGCCCCTTCCTCCATGACATGGGGTGTCAGTCCCAAGACCGATGACAGATGTTGAGGCCGGGCTTGGCTGTGGGGTGGAGGAAGGAGGAGTGTAGTGGGGCTCTCTGGTCTGCAGGTGAGTGAGGTGAGGCGTCGGTGGCATTCTGTGGCATTGGTGGCATCTGTGGCGTCGGTGGCATCAGTGGCATCGGTGGCATTGGTGGCACTGATGACATGCGATGAACCTGTGCCTGGACTGGGAAGGGCTGCTTGTGCTGCTGGAACTCCTGGTAGCCATAGCCTTGGTAGGTGAGGGCCTGTGGAAAGCCTTGGAAGGGCTGTGACATCACCTGAGGTGGAAGAGCAAGACTGGACTGGGTCGGAGCAGGTTCAGCTGGGCCTGGAGGGTTGTGCAGAAGACCTGTGATCCTCTCCTTGATCACCTGGTACTGGATTCGGACAGCCATGAGGGTCTGGTTGACGTAGGTGAGGAAGGGCTTTCTGTTAGAGGATGGTACGTCGGTGTGTACCAGCTGAGAGAGGAGAGCATCAAGCTCGCTTTTGATGGTGTCCCTGATCTCCAGCAGGACAGTGTGGCTCTGCCCCTCCGGTCTGGCTCTCTGCCTGCTTTCTGTGGAGGTGGAGCTGGGGGGGGTGGGTTGGTCTCTGGTGGCAGCGGCCTCTCCTTGCTCCAACTGCATAAGGGGGTCCTCCAACGCTCCGCCACAGGGAGTGCAGCTGTCGGGGGGTCCGTGTCGTGGGGCGCTCCACAGATACCTGCCTGGACACAGGAGCTGACTCTTGGCCAGAAGAGGACTGGCTCTCTGTGGGCTGCCTGAGAAAGAGGGTTGACAGAGGGGCTGCTCCTCGTGGCGGACCTCACCCTCCAAGAAGCTGCACTGGCCATCATGTTGGTCTCCGGTCGGTGAGCTTGATTGTGGCCTGGCCAGACTTCTTGAGGTGCAGCTTCCTGTACCAGAGTGTGCATGGTGCTTCCACCACCCGAGGAGGACCTCCGAAGTGTAGCCCAGGCTCTCCGGCTTTCTCTCTCCAAGCAGCCTGCTTCCTCTTGGTGTCTCGATAGAGCCTGTGTCCCTTCCGCCAGAGGTACTCATTCTCCCTCAGCCATTTGAGCACCTCATCCTCATGTTCCTCTTCGATGGAGTACTGTCTCCTTTCTCTATCACGTGATTGCCTCTTCCTTCTTCTGGCAGGGCCTTCTGGCCCTCATCAGTAGGGCTTTGAGGTTCTAGGGGCTGGTCCACCACACCACCACCACAGCAACTGCAGCAGCAGCAAAAGCAGCACCAGCAACACCAGCAGCACCAGCAGCACCAGCAACACCAGCAGCACCAGCAGCACCAGGAGCAGCACCAGCAGAGTAAGCACCAGCAGAAGCACCAGCACAGGAGCAGCACCAGCAGAGTAAGCACCAGCAGAAGCACCAGCAGAGGTCAGCCTGAGTAGCAGAAGCCCCAGCAGAAGCAGAGTCAGCGCCAGAGGTGGGATGTGGCCCTGTCCCTCTTGCCAGGGCTGGCAGGAGTAGGCACAGGCTTCCTCTTCTTCCCCATGGTTGTTGGGTTGTTGGCTTGCTGGTGGCTGGCTGGCTGGAGAGCTGTGTCTGGCAGCAAGTCTTTCCTCTGAATGGTGACCTGCTTGCGATCCTGCATCCTTTTATATCTGCGGACTGACGCAATGATCCTCCCGCATGTGCAGTGAACGCTTTGCATCTTCTCGGCATCCGCTAGGCATCGCTAGGCGTCCGTGATGCATCCGCATCATCCGCTAGGCATCCGCTCTGCATCCGCATCCTTCCGCTGCGCGTCCGCTTCGCTGTGCTCCCCGGAAGCCCTGCGGATGTGCCATCCGCTTCCATCTCCTAGGCTTCCGTTGAGCATCCGCCTTAACATCCTTGCTAGTCCTGTCTCCGTCCATTCCTTTTCGTTGTGTGTCCGTCTCTTTATGCAAATTTGGGGCACTTTTGAGAGCGGATAACAACGGATGGAACATTTTCTCGTCCGCTGTGTCCTTTTTACATACGTTTTGCATCCATCGGCCAATGTGACAGGGCCTTTAGGTGGGGGCTCTCCCGAACCCTTGTGGATCCCAAGTAGCCCACCCCTGAATGTAAACAGTCCATTTTATTCAACCTTATCTCTATAAAAAGGGAATGGCTATGGGATCATCATTTTGGACTTGACATCCCATCTCCTCTGTATTATTTAGAGATGTTTTTCTGGCTTGATTGGATTTGCTGAGGAAAATCACAAC
This sequence comes from Laticauda laticaudata, assembly GCA_004320025.1. NCBI lineage: Eukaryota > Metazoa > Chordata > Lepidosauria > Squamata > Elapidae > Laticauda > Laticauda laticaudata. The sequence goes on from BHFT01026430.1 coordinate 51,957, forward strand.
ACCTGTGGAAGTAAGGTTTAACCATTCTTTTCTCTACTGGGGCTTCTTTCCCCCTCCTCATCCCTAAATTACTCTGTTTTATAGTTAATTATGTTTGAGGGAAGAGGGAAAGGCTTGAATTGGTTTTAATTAATGGTGGGATTCTACAGGTTCTCACCTATTCACTAGAACCATTTGTTAACTTTCTAAGCAGTTCAGAGAACCTGTTGTTGGAAGAATCCTCCTTTTGTTTGTTTTTTTCACCCTTCTTGCATTCTTGGTAGTATGCCTACACTTACTGTCTCTACAGGAGTTTTTTTTTCTTTACTGGTACTTGCTTAAAAGGAAAGGATTGTTTTAAGCTTTTTGCACTGCTTTTGGCAGAAAATACTCCCCTGTTGGAGTTAGCACTTTGAAGAAATAATTGAATAATGAAGCAGAGCTGCCAGAAAGAAGCTTTTAATGACAAGGAACCAAGATAATTGGCATTCAGCAAGGCTTCTTGGCTAGCTAAAAAGACTGACATTCAAACGTGAGTTTATATTCCCTTTTTGAGCTTTGGTCTAAAACTGGTGACCATTCAAAGTTACAATGGCACTGAAAAAAGTGACCATTTTTCACACTTACAACTATTGCAACATCCCCATTGTCATGAGAGGCCAGGCGAGGAGAAACATCCCTTGATGTGAGTGATGTCGAGTTGGCCATCCCCACCCAGTCACATGATCAGCAGACCACACCCACCAACTTAGCCATGCCCACAGAACCGGTTGTTAAAAAAATTGAATCCCACTCCTGGTTTTAATGGAGGCTTTTTTTGTTGGCTAGCTTTTACAGAGTAGTAGCCAAGCACCATTGTTACACCTACTTCATGGGCTACGAGTTTGGAGGAAAGTTGTCAGGTCTGCATGATTAAGTCCACGAGTGAAAAGGGTCAAAACATTCCATTCCCATCCATATTTTTCGTACACATAGAATTGTTCAAAACTATGTCTCACTGAGGCTTGCTCCCACATAAGTGAGCACAAAATTACTGCTTAACTATGCTATTAGCTCAAAAATCAAATAGGAATTGTAAGGAAACATTTCTGTCACTACCTATTGTCAATGTATGTTGTATTTTTCATAGATTTAATGTTAATGGAACTCACCATAAAGTTATATTGTGACAGTACTCAGTTTATAGGGAATGAAGAGAGTTTTAGCACCCCTTGGAAAGGAACTAATGCAACAATGTTCCATTACAAATAGAAAATAAGCCCACTCAAAGATGAGATGTTACAAAATCAATGGTTTTATATTGCCAGATGTTCCAGAAGCATTATTGCTTTGTAAAATTCAGAACAATATCGGTCTAGGAAATCCAGATTTCTTCAGTTAATACTAGGAAGTTTGATATTGCTCAAGGGTATCAGATCTACCCATAACAATCCAGACCACTAAATGACAGCCAAGAGATTAAAAAAAAAAATCTGCCATTATGGCTCTATGGATTCTTGTTGCCTAGATAAGCTACAAGAAGAAGAATAAGGGATGATGATTGCTCTGAAGTTTTGCTTGTGAGCTTGCCAGAGATATATGAGAGGATGATCATTGTTGGAATAAATGTCTATACATAGTTCCCTTCTCTTGTTCTTCATTAACATCATGGTCCAAAGCATCCTTTGGATCATTCTAGCTGGATTTACATTCATGACATACGTACAGTATAGCTTTTTAGCAGTGACATGTTTCTAGTTCCTATTACATTTCTCTTCACTCACCCAGTGATCAACATAACTCTATTGCAATTCTGGAGCAGGCTACTTTACAATTTTTTTCTGGGTTTCCCCCTCTCTCTCCCTCCCTCTCTCAGCTTAAGGTTGATACAGCCTTCCATCCTTCCGAGGTCGGTAAAATGAGGACCCAGATTATTGGGAGCAAGAAAATACAACTGGCTGTTTGTAATTTATCATGTTTGTTACTAGAGAAGTCTCCGCCCCCCCCCCCCCCNGAGAAGTCTCCGCCCCCCCCCCCCGCCAATTTCTCCACGTCCACAAATAGAAAGAAAAAGATAGAAAGTGTTGTGTTATAATGCATTGTGATCTGAATTACAGGTACCAACAAAATAATGCATGATTAGCAAAAAAAAGGGATGTTATTTGTACTTTTATCCCAATTGACATATTTTATGTTTTCTATTAGGTGCCCTGCAACTAACTTTCCTTTTGTTATATATTTCTTGGTATACACCAAAAGGTATCATTGTGTATGCACCTACACCTGTCTGCTGAGTTAGACATGTTAGTAGAGTATAATTAGGGCAAGGGTAGAGCTGAATAATTAGTTCACAACACAAGTACTAAATAGAGCCTGAATTTAATCAAACACACTAAAACATCCTGCATCCTAAGTATTTAATTTGTTTAATTGTTTGAAGCACTTTGACCTGTTCTTCAGCCATAAAGTTCCCATCAATAGCTGGGCCACCAGACTTACATTCACAAAATTTTATGAGAAAATCAGAGGTCACGCCTGACCTTCGAATGGTTTGGTTCCCTCCCCCCCCCTAGTTTTTTCCATCTTTATTCTTTCTGTGCTACAAAAAAACTAGTTAAAGAAGCAAAGATTGAATACTGCATAATGTCTTTTGATTGGTAGCACTAGAAGCTTACCTATCCGAAAGCATCCTTCATGTTCCCAATTCTACATGCAAGGATTAACTATTCAGGTATGCCAGATTAGAGATTCACAAATGTTGTAAAGACTAATGAGCAAAAAAACCTGCCATCTCTGTGAACTTCAAAGCAATACTTACAACATGATGGTATTTTCAAAAGCATCATTCACAAGCATATGTGATGAAAATTTAAATTCGTCATTTAGATGGAAATACTGAGAAAATTCAGAATGAGCAATCAGATTGGAAGCAATCTATGAATATAGAGCACTCTAGCTGAAGCAAGTTTACTTTGGAGAAATGTCCAACCATCTGATTTTAGGACTCTGCATTAAACTGACCATCGCAGTTATGGGAACATCCTGCTTGTGGTACAAAAAATAGGCTTCTAAGAAAACCTTCATATAGTGGCTGCATTCTGGGAACATATTATGTTTCCTTCCTTTTAGAACTCTTTTTTCATATTAATGTAATTCATCACAGGAATAAAATGCCCTTTGGCCACTTCACTTTATATCAAGGATCAGCAGTAGATAAATCAAAATTTATCTAGGTCTTTCTCAACCTTTAAAGAGAACACAAGGGATGGTATAAATCCAATAAGTACAGACATAAGTAAATATGGTTACAACACATATCATATTACGACACTGGAACACCAGTTCCTGACTTGAAAAACATTCATCTACTTACCTGCATAACATGATGTTAGGGCAACGTCTCTCAGTCAGGAAAGAGAAGGAATCTTTCTGCTCTTCCTTTTCTTTCCAAAAATAATTGTGGATTTCCTAATGAGACTTCTGCGGTAGAACTGCTATTAGGAATGTGCAAGCCTCCTATGGCTAGCCTAAATATTAACTTAATTACAGCTCCTGAAATCTAATTTCAGGATGTTTTGTCTCTTCTACACTATGTTGGCTACAGAACTGCTACCCCCTTGGTTCAGTTCTTTCAATCCCTACATTGATTTAAGAGAAATTAAACAGAATTGCTAAAGGTATTACTTCTCATTCTGTAGACAAGCCTTCCTCAAACTTATCCCAACCCCATCCAGAGTTCCAAGCTTTTACAGCTATGGTCGTAGTCATGATTCTTAAAGTTGCTGGCCTCGGTGTGGAGTAGTTATTTTGTCCTGCTAGGATCTCTATCCAAGCAAGTTTTATAATACATTACAACAACAACAACAACTGTCGCAAATTTTATTTCAGTGCATTAAAAGACCTTCTGATATACTCCAATCTACAACAATCTGAACAGAGAATTAGGACTCAGACCCACAGATGGCCCAGAAATAGTGCCCCAACTGGTAAAAAGCAGAGCTTCTAGTCTCTCTTCTACACCTAACCCTGGCTAAAGGAGAGAACTATAGCAAGGGTCTCCAACCTTGGTAGCTTTAAGCCTGGTGGACTTCAACTCCCAGAATTCTGGGGGTTGAAGTCCACCAAGCTTAAAGTTGCTAGGGTTGGAGACCCCTGAACTATAAGATAATTTTCAACACCATGTAGGAAACTGTCTTAATTGATTAAATATATTAGGTCATTTAACTATAATGATTCTGCATCTAGGTGGGAGATAAATTCAGAACACCACTCCATGAAATAATCCCTGGGGAGATGTTCTCACTTCTTTCCTGAATTTTTCTTTTACTTGAGCTATTTCTTCTACATTTCTTCTAATGAACCTCATTAATCGGGGAGGGGCTCCCATGTATGTCTCTGAACATCTAATATCCATCTGGAGTAGTTGTAGAAGAGGCCTTCTTGGTGGCTACCCTTCAAAACAGATCTGTCTAGACCTCTCTGTTACATATGACTTCTGTAGGCAAGAATTTTCTCCTCAGACAGATCATCAGTTTGCATCAAGGATAAGAAATAGTGTCTCCTGAGGGACCATACTGATACTGGAGGAAGGCCTTGGGGGCACATGTCAGGACTATTCAGATGTTAAAGACTCCCTTAAGCCCATGTCACGCTGAACCAACGGATGCAAAGAGGATGTAAAACGGACAAAAAAGCTTGCCATCTGTTGGAAAACGCGATGTACTCACT
>BHFT01026432.1:0-33660 GCA_004320025.1 Laticauda laticaudata
TTCTATTCTATTCTATTCTATTCTATTCTATTCTATTCTATTCAATGGCCTTTAGGGGCAGTCAGGGGAGATACAGGAGTTGGTGGGATTAAAATCAGCAATAATGTGGTAAGAATATCATGATGTCACCAAGATACGTAATCTGACACCTCCCATCCCCTGAGTTATGGTCATGCTGCCAAGGAAATTCAAAGTTTACACTTCTGAAATCTTTCCAGGTTGGGGAACCCAGGTAGAGAGAATAAGATATAGAGCGCCAGGCAATGCCCTTGGTGTCAAACAGTAGCATTACAATACAAGTAGGCCTCAACTTACCACAGTTCATTTAATGACCGTTCGAAGTCACAACAGCCCTGAAAAAGAGATTTATGATCAGTTTTCACACTTATGACCAATGGTAGGATTCAAATTTTTTTACTACTGGTTCTGTGGATGTGGCTTGGTGAGAGTGGCAGGGGAAGGATACTGTAAAATCTCCAGTCAGAGGTAGGATTTTCCAGTTCTTCAAACTACTCAAAATTTCTGCAACTGTTTCTCCAGAACTGGTAAGAACCTGCTGAATACCACCTCTGTTTTGCAGCATCCCCATGGTCACAAATGCTTGGCAATTGTCTCCTATTTATGTGATCCTCTTGTGTGACCTTTTGTAAAGCAAAATCAATGGGGAAGCCAGATTTACTAAACAACCATGTTCCTAACTTAACAACTTCAGTGTTTCATTTAACAATTGTGGCAAGAAAATTGTAAAATGAAGCAAAATTCACTTAACAAATGTCTCTCTTAGGAACATACATTTTGGGCTCGACTGTGGTTGTAAGTCAAGGAGTACCTGTGTCATCTTTTAGACACAATCTGTAAGATACTCTCAAACCACCATAAAGTAACATTTTGACCAACAACTCAACCACTTAAGGCCCCGTCACACTGGCCGACAGATGCAAAACGTTTGTAAAAAAGACACAGCGGACGAACAAAATGTTCCATCCGTTGTTATCCGCTCTCAAAAGTGCCCCGAATTTGCATAACCAGAGCGGACAACATGGAAAGGACGGACGGGGGAGGATGTAGGGCGGAGAAAAGCAAGCATGCTCCACGAAAGCCTAGCGAATGGAAAAAGGCGTTGGATGGCACATCCGCAGGTTCCGGCGGAAGCACAGCAAAGTGGATGCGAAACGCGAAAGAGCGGATGCCGGAGGGATGAAGCAAATGCTTGAGCAGAAGGCCCTAGCAGAAGGCCTGTGCGAATCCTAGCAATGCCTAGCTGGATGCCTAAGCGTTCACTGCCAACCATTTTGGAAGGATGCATTGCATCAGCCCCGCGGATAAAGGGAAGCAGGCTCGCAGCAGTCACCATTTCAAAGGAAAGACCTGCATTCCAGACACAGGCTTGCCAGCTAGCCAGCCAGCCAGGTCAGGCCAGCCAGCCAGCAAGCAAACCCAACAACCATGGGGAAGAACGGAAGCCCTCTGCCTTCTGCTGCCAGCCCTGGCAAGAGGGACCGGGCCACCCTCCCACCCCCTGGCCCTGACTTGCTTCTGCTGGGGCTTCTGCTGCCTGTGGCTCGCTCTTCTGGATGCTGGGGCTTCTGCTGATTGCTGCTTCTGGAGGTGGTGCTTCTGCTGGTGGCATACTCTGCTTGTATGCTGCTTCTGGTGGTGCGTGCTTTGCTTGATGCTGCTTCTTTGCTGGTGCTTCTTGCTAGTGCTTACTCTGCTTGGCGCTGCTCCTGGTGCTCTAGGCTGGTGCTTACTCTGCTGGCACGGCTCCTGGTGCTAGGTGCTTCTGCTGGTTGCTTACTCTGCTGCACTGCTCCTTCCTGGTCCGTTGGTGCCCTGGTTCCTGCTTGGTGTCCGTCCTCTTGGTGCTGTGCTGGGTCCTGCTGGTGCTGCATGGTCCTGCTCCTGGTCCTGTGGTGCTGCTGGTTGCTCCTGCGTTCCTGCTGGTGCTGCTACTGCTTGCTGCGGTGGTTGTTCTGCTGGTCCTGCTTTTGCCTGCTAATTTGTTTGCTGTGTGGTGGTGTTGGTCGTGTGGAGGAGCAGCCCCTACAACCTTGAAGCCCTTCTGATGAAAGGCCCATAATGGCCCTGCCAAAGGCAGGAACAGAGGCAGACGTTCGTGAACGGGGAGGAGGCAATACACAATCGAAAGAGGAACATGAGGAGGAGGTGCTGGATGGCTGAGGAAGAATGAATATTCTTTGGCGCGGAAGTTACACATGCCTATCGGACACCAAGAGGAGCAGGCTGCTGAGAGAGAAGCGGAGAGAGCCTGGGCTACACTTTGGACGTGCTCCTTTGGCTGGACCTGAGCACATGCACACCTGGTACGGGAAGCTTCACCTCAAGAAATCTCTGGCAGGCCCGTGGTCCAAGCTTTCGGAACGAGGAGACCTACGTGATGGCAAGTGCAAGCTCCTGGGAGGTAGATCAGCCACCGAGGAGCAGCCCCTCTCACAACCCTCTCTCTCAGGCAGCTGCTGAGAGCCAGTCCGTCTTCTGCATAAGAGTCAGCTCCTGGCAGGCAGGTATCTGTGAGCGTGCCATAGCGAGAACCCCACCGAAACTGTACTACCGCCTGCGGAGCGCATGGAGACCCCTGACGCAGTGGCAGAGAAAGGAGATTGCACTTCCACCACAGCCCAACCCGCATCCACCCAAGCACCACCTCCACAGAAAGGCAGAGAGCAGACCCAGAGGGCAGAGCCAACTGTCCTGCTGGGATAAGAGACACATCAGGAGCGCATAGATCTCCTCTCTCAGCTGGTCAACACCGACGGCACCCATCCTCCAAACCGCAAAGCCCTTCCTCACCTACGTCAACCAGACCCTCATGAACATGTGGAAACACAGTACCAGGTGGTGAAGACAGAATCACCGGATTCTCTTCAAACCCTCCAGACCAAGATTGAACCTGCTCCCACCAGTCCAGGCCTTGCTCCTCCACCGGACGAGGTGATGTCACTGCCCTTCAAGGCTTTCCACTGACCTACAAGGCTCGCTACCAGGAGGTCCAGCAGCACAGGCAGCCCTTCCCAGTCAGGCACAGGTACATCGGACGCCATCGGTGCCACTGATGCCACCGATGCCACCACGCAACGAGCCAGCCACGCCATTCATTACCACCAACGCCAGGTCCTCACCCAGCGCAGACCAGACAGCCCCACTACACTGCTCCTTCCTCCACCCACAGCCCAAGCCCGGCCTCAGTACATCTGTCATCGTATTGGGGCTGACAACCCATGTCATGGAGGAAGGGCTCTCAACATCACGGGCATGAGGCCAGCTGTCTTGAGAGCTTCCTCACACACGTCCCCTGTTGTCCTCCAGGCCAGGCACTCCAGGCACCACCCACCTCCACAGCACCTGACCCTTCACCCCTGAGACTGGGCACACCTCAGAATGACCAAGAAGAAGTGCCAGAGACTGGGGGCTTACCTGTTGACTTTTTTTTGCTTTGGACACTTGAGCTTGGGTATTTTCTTTTACACTTGTATTAATAAAGATTATCTTTGACTTTCACCACTTGCTGTCATTTATTTTGTGCATAAAGTCTTGGTGGAAACTTAGAAATGGTTTAAGCCTTTGGCATGCTTATGGGAGGGTAAGGGATAGCAGATTGGATGGGCAGGATACCTAGTAGGGATTGGCAGGGATACCTTTGGGAATGGGTTAATAGATGGGATGGATAAACTCCAGTGCAAGCATTTAGTGGACTGTATGGTCCACCCTCCCAGGTGCCACACCTATGGACCCTTTATTATCAATAATAATGTAATAATCATCCACACAATGTCAACATAACACAACTCTTTATTAAAACACCCTGTTCCATTGTAGGCCCACCCAACAGACATGCGCCATCTCATCAGATGTGATGAAGACAGGCTGAAGGAAATCATCCATAATAATCATTACTTCATCCTGTCTGCCCTCCACTGCTCCAGCTGGGGAGTTGCACCAGTGTTTCAGGAGGTTGCGATGCTTCTTCCCTTTCACATGATGGTTCTGTTGGGGCCTTTCACATCCTCAGTTGTCTATCAGGTTTTGCCCTTGCCTCTCCATTCCCCCAGGCTCATTGTCCCCATACTTGTTGGAGGTCCACGAGCCTGTTCTGCAACACGGGTAGCGGGGTGCACATGAGATTGTGCAGATGGCAGCAGCTATCCACGATCCTCCTCACGGTCTCTGGGCGATGCTGCATGGTGGTGAGAAGTACCTGGAACCTGTTGGCCAGGGATGCAAAGGCGTTCTCCACCACCTGCCTTGCGCTTGGACAGGCTGTATTGAAGATCCTCTCTTCACAGGTGAGGCATCTGGAAGTGTAGGGCTTCATGAGGTAGGTCGCAGGGCAGAAGGCGTCATCCCCCACGATGAAGTAGGGCACATCTTGGTTGTCATTGGGAGGGGTCTGATCTGGGAAGCCATGATGAGGTTTTTCCAGCCCTCCTTGAGGTGACTGGCGTTGTATACCTGCATTCTGAAAGCTGACCGTTGCCTGAAGCATCGATGTACATGAACTTGCAGTCTTCATCATCGACCATGGCGAAAGAGATGATACTGAAGAAAGCCCACTCTGTAGTTGAAATAAATGGAGCCCGACTTGGCTGGAGGCTTTGCAGGCCACGTGCTTCCCATCTATGGCTCCAACGGTGTGGGGGAAGTTCCACCTCTGATACCAATGCTCTGCAAACTTTCTTCAGCGCTTCCGTCAGTGGAGGGCACTGGAGCAGCTCCTCCAGGTGTATTCTTTGATGATAGGCCTTGCCACCACTTCTCTTGACCATATTGCTGATGGTGTTTGTGGACCCTCCAGCCATACTGCATGCTCCTATAGGGTGGTTCCTGGGAGTGGCAGGGTTGCAAGAAGTCAGTGCCACCTTTTGAGCCCAGCGGTCCAGGCTGGGCTGGAAATTGGTGCTCTGCTGTCAACCTGGGTCTCACGCGCTCCACAACTTTGTCAAACATGGCTGGTGGCATCCTCATGAATTCTGGAATGCAACGAGGGTCTTCATTCCTGAGCTCCACCATCAGCTTGTTGTACAGTCCGTACTCTGCTCTTCCTCCACGCATCCATCTTCCGGACCCCAAGACGGCTTTCTGGGCTGCCTCTTTTTCTTTCCCAATAGAAAAGGTGAAAGAGCCTGTAGATGGCTTCGCACTGTTGCAGGACGCATGGTGTACAAAAGGAGTTGTATTACGATCCATGGTGGAGATGACTGGATGCTCTGTGGAAGAGCAAGAAGCAGATGAAGGCTGAGAAAGGTCTGCACAGCCAGGGCTACTGGACTGAAATGTGAGTCCAGGTGAGTTCCTGCCCCTTTTTATAGGAATATAGGTTTTCCGCCTTCAGGTGTCCCTTTGCATCCTCTAGCATCCTGCAGACATCCTAAATATCGGATTACATCCCTCTGCGAAACGTTTTTTTCATTTTAATGCTTTGTATGCAAGCCCAAATCCCACTTTTCATCCTTTCTCCGTCCGTTGCAACTAACGCTTTGTGTACCGTTCCCCATCCGTTTCGCTTCCTCCCGGTTTTCCGCGAGCGGATTTGAGTTGCGTGATGCGCAGCGGCATGCCTAGCGGAATTTAGCTAGCGACGCATAACGATACGACGGATGTAGAACGGGATGTTCCCCATATGCGTTGCGGATGCAGAACGGACGCGTTGGATACATTTTCGCGCTCAAAAAGTTTTGAGAAGCTCAACAACTTTTTGAGTGTGGATAAATGTAATAGATGGTTTGCTGGACGTATGGTAGAGGATGAAAAACGGACGCAGTGAGTACAGAACGGTGAATTCACGTTAACCAACGGATGGCAAGTGTTTCTCTCCGTTTTACATCCTCTTTCCATCCGTTGGTGCAGTGTGACATGGGCTTAAGACTGAGAGATTATATGGTCATGCAGCACTTGGACCAGAAGTGAAAAAGTGGCTCAGAGTAAGCAAAGGAACACACAATGTACTTTTAAGTGCTTTCTTTAGAAAGCTACTTCCAATCACAGGCTTTCATGGTAGCCAATTAACTCCAGGATAATTTAGTAAATTAGTCAGAAATCTGAGGAAGGCTTTCTAAAAGGCAGAAAGGAAAAAGCAATCACAGTAAAGCAAAATATTCCTTAGGAGAAGAAGAAGAAAAAAAATCTAAAGAAAAGGGGAAATGGAATCTGGACAAGGACATGGCTGGTCAACCTCCTTTGTCATACTGTGACACAGAACAGGCTATCTTAGCCCTGAGTGATGCAAAAGTTTACCAATCTTTTCAGAGACCAAACTAAGAATAAAAACATGCTTCAGTGCCTTTCAAGCTTCATAACATCACACTGTTTCACGTATATGAGCAAAACACTCTATTAAACGGTTTTGCCAAATGAAATGCTGAGGTAGGCTGTGATCTACACTTACTCATATACTTGTATTTCAAGAAATTTCAAATTCAAGTGCTCAGGTCCAGACCTTTGTGGTCTCTGAGACAGCAAAAAGTTCTAAAGCATGAAATGACTTGGCTGCAAAGCTGCAATTTTTGCTGAAATGTCATTTACTTTTACATGGTACAAGAGCCTACAGGCTATTGATTTATGTGGTGTCCTTATAAAAAAGAGTAATGTCAACTGCACATATAATGTGTTCATCATAGTTTTTTTGGTGGCCTGTTACTGCTTCAGCAGCAGAGCAGTTAATATTTCCTGGGTTCGACAGAAGCTTTTGTAACTCTTTTCAGTTCTAAAATTCATAACTGTTTCTCTACAAAAAATCTCTGGTCCCAGTTTCTCGGTATTCTCCCAAGAAACAGACATTTCTTCAAAAGTCTCACAAGTCAAGGCATGGAGATCTTGCATTTACCTTTAATATGTGGTCGCCGATGTTAATTTGACTGTTGCAAATGTCCTGCCATCTTCTTGGCTTCCCCTACTTCAATGAATTGCTGTGAGATGGTCTCAGGAAGAAATTCCTCCTTTCATGCCACGCCCACCAAGCCACACCCACAGAACCAGTAGTAAAAAATATTGAATTCCACCACTGAGCTGAAGGTAAAAGAATTATTTTCCTTATCATAATATTAACAATAGTTCTCATCCTGGAGATTTTAGATAATTCCAGGAGATTCTAGTTGATTTATTTTGGGTCCAAACACAGAATTTATTTATCAAGGATTAGGGATCAGCAACACACTCGCTCCAGCTCCAAGTAGACTTATGATCAGTTAACCTAACTTTATGGGCTTATACAAATTTGAAAACAACACGGCAAGTTTTTCATTAGAGAACCTTTGGATTCTATCCTTTAGTCTGTAAAATGCACCTATTTGCTGTTTGAGGAGATCAATTAAAACATCACTTGTGAAAAAAATGCACAAAGTGGCAATGCCATCAGTTAAGATATCAGTCTAATTGTTGGTACCAAGCATGTTGGCTTTGCCACCTGGCTTAGGATCCCAATGGAGGAATGGCACTAGTGGTTACTGGATTAGGCAGACTCCATCTCCTCCCTGTGCACACTTTTCTCCTTTCCACTCTATCTCAGTCAATTGAATTTTAACTGAATTTTAAATTTATTGTTTTTATTGTTTTAATGCTTTATGTGGTATTTTTATTGCATGACTCTAAGCTGCCTAGAGTCCCCTTGGTGAAACGGGTGGTCTAGAAGTTAAACAGACAAACTAATAAATAAATGAATGGATTTATTATATTTAACCAGACAATTGATAACAGATGATATGAAGAAACAAACATGGATATTTGATTCAGGAAGAATCAGAGTTAACTGTTGGGATGATTTGGGATAGACAATAAGCTGTGGTAAATTTTCAATGACTTGAATACAATAATAGTTTGTTAACAGAGGGCTTTTGATATTTTGTTCCTGCCTTTTTTGTTTGTCATTCTACCTGTTAACTATTTTGCCATTAATATAATAGGTGACAGATTAATAATTTGCAAATAGAATTAGAAGTTTAAATTTTGGGAGGGCTGTTCACAAGGGGTGGGAAACTAATATTGATATAATATATTTATCAGTATTCAATTGGAGGCATAGTATGTGTATATACATTTTGGGTTTTGGTTCATTTGTTTGTTCCTGTGGGGAAAAAATTCCCTTGGAATTTTGTATTATTTTTTTTTTTAATAAAATAAAAATTATTTGACTAAATGAATGAATGAATGGATAAAGTACATCTTGAACAGATAGAGAAAGAGTGAGAATATAGAAATAGAAATTCCCTTGTTTTCTTTTCAGCAACAAGATTCATGTCACTAAAATAGGCCGCATGAGAGACAGATACAGAAACAGCTTGTGAAGACCATTTTCTTCCATTTTCTCTCTCCATTGTCCCACTGGCCAACATGAGATTCTACGTAGAGACATGCAGGTAGAGATATTCAGTCTCCAACAGTGTAATTGCTACATAGTGAGTAGAGTAGAATAGTCACTATGGGACAGTGGTGGGGTTTCCAATTTTTTTCCTACCGGTTCTATGATAGCGCGCTTCACATCTGCACATGCCTAATGTGCGCTTTGTGCTTGCGTGAAACATTCAAAAACCTGTCAGCATTAGTGAGGTGAGCTTTTTTTAGTTCAGCTGAGGTGCAACAAACTGCTCTGCCACATGAATCAGCTAAGCTAAAAAAACAAAGGCAGGTGCGGGTGAGCGGGACCAGCCAGAGGTGGTATTTACTGGTTCTCTGAACTACTCAAAATTTCTGCTACCAATTTGCCAGAACCAGTACAAACCGGTTGAATACCACCTGTGCTTTGGAAGCCTCTCTCTGCTTTCCCTCAGAACAACTAGCCAGTTTTTATTTTTAATTCAGGGTAGTGCAGACAGAATGAGACAAATTGGAGAAAGGAAATGTTTGCTGGTTGGCTTATCTGATACTCTTCTCTTTTGATATGTGGACAAGGATTTTATCACCATGGGCCAATTGGGAGATTTATTTAGAAATCCGAATCCTACATAGATTAGATATGTATATCCCTGAATTTCCCTCATCTCTTTTTATTGCATGAACTGGCTTACATTCCTATTGTTAAATAATGCAACCACTATTTTCCTTTACGGAGATACTCAATCATCCAGGTCATGATTGTTCCAGGGGTGCTTTCAGCTTCAGAAGCTTCTTGGATGAGAAGCGAAACATCTTCAGAGAAAAAACAGAAAGTACAGTTGCCTCTTAGAAAAGAAAAAGCACCTTTGGGACACTATTTCTTTTTTTTTGTTCCACAGATTTAAAAAAGGCTGGATACACGAACTCTTTCCAGTGTTGCTGACTCTCAGGTGTCCAGGTGAAACTCGAAAAATTAGAATATCATGCAAAAGTTCATTTATTTCAGTAATGCCACTTAAAAGGTGAAACTAATGTATGAGATAGACTCATGACACGCAAAGCAAGATAGTTTAAGCCGTGATTTGTCATAATTATGATGATTATGGCTTACAGCTCATGGAAACCCCAAATCCACAATCTCAGAAAATTAGAACATGACATGCAATCAATAAAACAAGGACTGTACATAGAACAATAGTGGTTTCAATAGTGGCCTTCAGCTCTTCTGCATTGTTCAGTCTCATGTCTCTCATCTTTCTCTTGGCAATGCCCCATAGCTTCTCTACTGAGGCTTCAGGTTCAGGCGATTTTGCCAGCCAACTCAAGTACAGTAATCCCCAGTCATTGAACCAGGTGTTGGTGCTTTTTGGCAGTGTAGACAGGTGCCAAGTCCTGCTGGGAAATGAAGTCAGATCCCCATAATAGCTCGTCTGCAAGAAGGAAGCATGAAGTGCTCCAAAATTCTCCTAGTAGACGGCTTGTGTTGACCTGGATGTGTTAATGAAGCAAACCAGCAGGATGACATGGCCTCCCAAATCAAACACAGATTGGTGGAAACTTCACACTGGACTATCAAGCAGCTGCAGTGTGTGACCTCTCACATTCTTCCTCCAGCTGGGTCCTGTTTCCAAATAGAGATTGCAAATCTTCATTCAGAAAGCAGGAATTTGGGACACTTGAAGCAAAGACCAGGTCCTGTTTTTCTTTAACCCAGGTAAGTATGCTTCTGATGTTGTTTGTGTCCAGGAGGCGGCTTGACAAGAGGATACGAGCATTTGAAGCCCATGTCAGGGATCTGTCTGTGTGTGAGCTTCTTGATGAACTGACTCCACCTAAGTCCACTCCTTGTTAGGAAGTTCCCAACAACTTTTGAATGCCTTTCCTGACATGGGCCCTGCCGGTGTGGTCTCACCGCTGCTTGTGCCACCTTTTTCTTCACACTTTTTCTTCAGCACTAACTTTTCTGTTCATGTGCTTGGATACAGCAACTTTGGAGACATGCCAACTTCTTTTGCAATTACCTTTTGAGGCTTCTCCTCGTTTATGAGGTGCGTCCAGTGATGGTTTTCTTGGCCACAACTGTCAGGCCAGCAGTCTTTCCCATTGATTGTGATTCCTACTGAACAGACTCGAGAGACCATTTTAAAGGTCAGGAACCCTTTGAGGTGTTATGGCTTGAATTAGCGGATTAAATTGGGACATTGATCCTAGACATATTGAACCTTTTCAACAATATTCTAAATTTTCTTGAGATGTGGAATTTGGGGTTTTCATGAGCTGGAAGCCATAATCATCTCAATTATGACAAATCACAGCTTGAATTATCTTGCTTTGCACTTAATGAGTCTATCTCATGTATTAGTTTCACCTTTTAAGTTGCATTACTGAAATAAATGAATTTTTGCATGATATTATAATTTTTTTGAGTTTCACCTGTAGATGTAGGGTGCAGGAAGTAAACTGGGAGGTGAATAAGGAAAACTGTGCAAGTGGTACTTGGTCACATGATATTGGACGAAAATCTTATCTTTTGAAATATTTTAAAATATTATTTGTGTCTGTTCATCAATTTCATGGCTTATCGTATATTATAATGATGATGAATTAAAGTACTGTGTGCTCATGCTTTCAACTCAGGATTGACTCTTGACAACACCTGGACAAGTTCCTGTCGGGTTTTGGAGGGGGTGGTGGCAAAATTTCAGATGTGGTTCGTTATTGCCTTTTTACTATGGCTGAGAGAAAATGACTAGTCACCCACCTGGCTTCGTGGCTAAATCAGAACTCGAACTCATGGACCCTTGGTTTCTATTATGGTGCCTTCACCACTACACCAAACTGGTTTATTACGAAGAAAATATAATCTAAGAGGCCTGGTAATTATGACAATTGATCATTAGGTTTTTCATAGCCTGGGAAGTTTCAGTGGCATATAAGTCACAGGTAGAGGAAATTTCTTTCCATATTTGACTCCTATCAATAGGTCACAGATGCTCCAAATTTCCATATTTAGTAGAAACTGAGGCATGTTAGAGAACCCATCACCAGCTGTTTTGCATTTGGTAGTGGTATCACATATTAAGAACCTTCTCCTACTGTTCATTACATACTGTAATTATTTTGTTTTACAATTACAGACCCCGTGTTCAGAAGTTAGACTCCTTGGAGACTCAAGGGTTCAATTGCTGAAAGTCTGTTCCTGAACATAAGACTGCAATACATTTGTGTGATGACCCAGGGTGAGATACAAAACAAACACAGTCACAGAAACAGGTGAAGCCCCTTTTATTCCTTCAGTTTGCTTCCAAGCTCTGAATATCTTTTACAGAAGACAAAAAAACTCCCACACAGTTACATGAAGAAGGAAAAAAGCAACACAAACCAGGCAAGATAAGGGCTGGAGGATGTCCACATATAACACACACTGNCAGCCCATGAAGAGGATCAAGGCCCTCTCCTCCCAAGGAGACCACGTCTCTCCCTTATCCTCTCCTCCCTGTGTGCCTTAGAATGAATAGGGGATGGGCCTGGGTCCTACTCCGACTGCTCAGCCAATCTCTGCCCTTCCCCAGCCTCCTCCACAATCTTCAGAGCCACACTTCCACTCCCTTTCAGCTGTTCCTCCTCTCCCTCAGAGTCAGTCTCCACCAGGGGCATGACAGTTTGCATGCTGCTGGCTTGGGAGATTTCATGTGCCAAACACCATCTTACATCCTCTCCCTTGGCAAAGGCATTCTGCCTTCTTCCTTTTGATCACCATTCAATATCAGAAATCTCTCCTGCTGGCAATCTAACTCTCAGTACGCCACTGAGCATATCAGCAGTATGCATCAGTTGCTTGAACAAAGTACTTTCTTAGTTCCATTTGTCTGGAGGTAAAGAAATGTGTAAGATATTCACAGTCATAAAGTGGTGCCAGTGCAATGTAGGTTAATGAGTAGGACACCTTTGACTTGGCAAACATTGTGAAAAATGATCAGGGTTACTGCTCCTAGTCAAGGAAAGGGAGTGAATTGAGTGGCAGCTTTCCTCAACACATTCTAAGTATTTATGGGTTACTTAGAAAGTGACAGAGAATCCATAAACAAGACCAGAACAAAAGAGAGAGGGAGGGAGGAAGAAAGAAAGAGAAAGCAATTTTATTGATATCAATCTGATTTATGTTTACAGCATGTGCTGGTAATAACCTCATTTGTCAGGAACACTATCAGGAATACTAATTTGGAGTTAGCAAGACAAAAACCTAAACAATTGATGTTTTCACTTTGTGCATTTTCACAATAATGCATTTTGAGAGAGCAAATACACCATCAGCCTTTAATTGCTTCAATTTTTTTTAAAGATAGAAGCTGGTCTCGAGACAAGGAAGCTTCAAATATTCCTTTCTCACAAGTTGAGTATCTCCACCAGGCAGACTGAGATAGTCACCTCAACATAAGATTCAAGGGCCAGTAACCATCCCACCATTCATTCTAAAACCATTCCTATCCTGGTCATTTTCATAATCCTGAGCTATTAGTCTATCAACTAGATGCATGTTTGTTTCTGAAGCTGGATAATTAAATTACTCAGTAGCCTTTCTTCACACTATTAAACTTTGTTTAATGGCTTAACACAATGTATGAATATATGATCATGGTGTCAGCCTTGGAAGTTATGGCTTATGGAATCATAGCTAGAAAATCATGGAAAGCACGATAAATTTAATCTGAAAGTCAAATTATTGGACTATTTAGGATGGTAATCTCAATATGATTTTCAGGGTCTTTTCAGGGTCACAGATATTCTGATTTCAGAAGACATGACATGTTTTTATTTTGGTTGTTTTGAAGCGGGGAGGGGGTTCTCTGCTTTAACCTGATGATAGTTACCCAGGGTCATGTGCATTATATAGGTAGGGAAGCCATATTGATATATTGAACTTCTTTCCAGATTGTGTGTGGGTATCTCTATAGCACTGGTGGGATTCATTTTTTTTTTACTACCGGTTCTGTGGGCATGGCTTGGTGGGCATGGCAGGGGAAGGATACTGTAAAATATTCAATCAGAGGTGGTATTTGCCCATTCTCTGAACTACTCAAAATTTCCGCTACCGGTTCTCCAGAACTGGTCAGAACTGGCTGAATACCACCTCTGTTCTATAGCAATAGTATACTTACAGTATATACCACTTCAGTGCTTTATTGCCCTCTCTAAGTGATTTACAGAGTCAGAATAAGGTCTCCAACAACCTGGGTCCTCATTTTACCGACCTCGGAAGGATGGAACATTGAATTCACCTTGCGTCTATCTCTCTCTCCCTCTTCCTCTCCATCTTTTTTTATTTTTGTAAAAAAATTATTTGGGTTTTCACAATACATAATACAAATAAAATATCTTTTTTTGAGAATAGCATGGTCCTGGGTTATCAATTCTCCATACAGACACAAACTCAATTTCATATTCACCTTTGTGTTCTATTCCATATCTTATTACTACTTTAACATTTTCTCAATAATGTTTCCCTTCCCTTAGTTTTCTCAACCTTGTTTTAATAATCTCATTCCTTTCCAAATTCAATTATATATATATTTTTCTAACTTTCAATATCTTTCTAATCATTATATTTATACTTTTGTCTGTCCTGTTTCAATTTCATATTTTATTTCCTCACTAAACAAAATTTTCCTCTTATTTAAACTTCAATTTATGCCTTTACAATTATAACATTCAATATAACACATAACATTCAGTCAAATTCTGCTTGGTACATTCTTAAAATACACACTAAAGTTTAAGAACTAAAGTTCTTAAAAAGAAAGTATATATATATATATAACAATAATAAATAAAATACTTATTCTTTTCCAATTCAGCTCTATCATTCATGTTAGTTATAATCTTTAACATCTTTAACATTTCTTTTCAATGGGATATCATACTTCCTTAAGAACACTGATAATATTTCCATAATATTTTCATGTTTCTTTCATATTCCTCTTCACTTAAATTTTTATAACACATTTATAATAATTAAAATGTTCCCCTCCTTTCCTAATTCCATTCTCATTCTCTTTATTTCATTTATTTATTAAACATTCCATACCATGTGTATTTTATCTATCATTTTAATCACACTTGTTTCATATTTTCCAAGTTCATTTCTGTTACTTAATATAACAATACTATCTTATGTACCCTTGCAGAATCCCTCTTTCAGTTAAGTATTTCACCCATTATCTCTGTTCTTCTAAATAGCTTATACCTTTAATCCTTGTATGCTTTTCCTGTTTCCTCTATATCCTGCTTCTGTCCTTTATAATTTCTTTCCTTTCCCTCTTCCTCCTCTTCTTCTCCCTCCCTTTTGACCCCTTGTCCTTCTCTAATTCTGATTCTCTTCTTCTGTAATCCTCTCTCTTCTTTTCTTCCGAAAGTTGTAATTACTTTTCAAACTATTCTTTTTTTTGGTTGTTTTTTCAGATTCTTAAATTTTTCACTCTCCCCCCCCTTTCCTTTCTTTTTCCCCACATAGAATTACTTGGTCATTGAAGATGGTGCTTCTTCTTTGTCCCACCTTCTTGTATCTACAGGCATTTCTTGTTGTTGCTCATAGTTCATGATCTCCATTTCTGAAATTGAAACACGAAGCCAAAAAACCCTCTTCCTTCTTGTGGCATCTTTTTTCTTTTTTTAAGTTCCATTTTCAGTTCTTCCAAGAGTGATACCATTTTAAAACTTTTAAACAACCACCCAATTGATTTAGATCCAATACCAAAACTCCAAAAATCACCAAGTAATCCAATAATCAAAGCTGTTTCTTTTTGCTTTCTTTTTTTCCACTTCTCTTTCCTGGGGTTCTCTTATCTTGTTACAAAGTTTCAGTGAGAATGTATCTTTTAGGAATCTTGTTAAAGTTTCACTGTTAATTCCTTTCACTTCCAGGTTGTCTTCTCCATTTTTTCCGTTTCCACCCTTTTGTTTTTTCCTTTTCTCTCCTTTCCTTTTTTATTTTTTATTTTTTTGAAATCCAGCAATTTTTATTATCCCTTTTGACATTTTATTTTTCAGCTTAAATGCCTGTTAATGTTCAAAGTGGATTTTTGTTCAATTTCTTACTTAAATCTCTTAGTTGTCAATGTGGGGAATGAAAGAAAAAAAAAAAACCGAATCCTTTCCCTTTCCTCTCTCATTCACTGTTCAAAATCTTCTTTGGGAGCAATGTTATTTTTTATAGTTCAATTCCAAGGTAGCTTATGTTGTTGCTTTTTCAAGTTCAACCCGGTTCAGCCAAAACTCTCTCTTCTTATCTTCCTCCTACACATTCTTTTCCAGTCATTTTTCTTTGAGGTGGTCATTTCTGACCACCGCTGCAACCACCTTCGGGAAAGGGAGTAATAGCCAGCTGGGGAGGAGAGATACAGCTCTCCTCAACCCGCTGGCAGTCTCCCCCCTCTTTCACTACTTCTGCAAGGTGGCTTAGCCCAAACATGGCTGGGGAGCTCCAGTTGTGAGCAAAGATCAAAAACTACACACTATCACAATTTAGGTCTGTCACCGAAGAAACTCAAACCCTCCATCTCTGTGTTTAATCTACAACCATTCTGGAACTGAATTACAATCTTTCTGACATTTGAAGGATTGAGTTAGAAGGTAAAGTTGGCATACTTGGTTTCATTCAGTTTCTTATTTTCAAAAAGTTTAATTTGGCTTGTTTCTCAATCATATTGTGATTCCCCCCCCCCTCAAGAAAAGTATTTACATTGTTAGGATATTTCCTTAAATGTGGACAATTTTGTATAGACATTTGTTAATTTAGACTTTTTTTTTTTCCTGCCAGTGATTTTTCTTTCATATAATGCAGTTTTGTTTTCATCTTTCCCTATTATATGCTCACTCATTTTTTTTTCTACATAGATATTTTGAGCAGAGAATTCTATATGTCAGCACAGTGAGGGCTTACATTTGGGGTATGAATTCAGGAAAAGAAAATTAGGTAGATTGACTTAAACATGAGAACATAGTAAGTTTTTCACCTAGCACTACTCATAAATATGGCATGTTCCAGAGGAGATAACTCAGTACTTTTGGTTGACATTCTGGATGTGCTTATATGTATTTTAGATAGAACAACAGTGACTGATAAAATATCTTTTTCTGACAATAACAGCAACATTATATTTTTCTATCCCCCCAAAAAGATCAATGTGATTATAAGGTCATATATCAGAGTTCTCACCAAATTTCTTCATTTGCAGGGGTAACTCCTAAAAAAAGTGTAGTTCAGATTTGTTTTAAGGGAGCAGTGGCTATTATCACTGCAAGGATTTAATCTAAGCTAGATAATGATTTCTCATCCTGTGACTGAAAATTGGAGGAGCAAATTGGAAAACAAGTGTTGGGAAGTAGGGCATTGCATTGTTCCTGGGGTAATACCAAAAGGTCAATAAAAATAATACTCTATCAACTTCTCTGTTCATGCTTCAGCAGATTAGGGGCTCTAAACCAGCTGCACTATTGCAGTAAATGGTAAAGTTGTGTAACATCGCTAAATTGGTAAAAGGGATTTCCACACCTAAGACCTCACAACATGCCTGAATAGGGTGTTGCCACTTTGGGGATAAAGGAGGATTTATGACAATTGAATGGAAACCTCTTATGAGGGGGTAGCGTCTACCTTCTTTCCAAGGGATAGACCCTCAGATAATAAAGTTTCATTTTGCAGCTAGCAATCTTCCTTTGTTATTTGTGTGAGAAACAAGAGATTACATATAACAGTTTAGCATAGAGATCTTGCACACATGGTACTGGATTTTGTTTTTAAATTTGAAATAAATGAATAGAATAACAACTTTATTCTCTCAGTCATTCTTTCTGTGACTAAATAAAGTCTATATGGGTTTCATTGAAGGATGGATTTAAATTAATACCTTCTTGTTATCTTTTCAGTTATGAATTTATTGGATTTATTAATTGAGTTGTATTTCTATGGAATTCTTCCACCAGATGATAGAGATGGAGATGGAGATATCTCTTATACATAATTTTGAGAAATTTCACAGATGTCTTGAAATGTTTTCTACTTTTAGAAAGAAAGTAGAAGACATTTCTAAAATGAACAGCCAATAGCTTGGTCCATTTTATATATCTATTTATTTGCTTCATATGAGGCTCCTCTTTTGGGACCTCAAATTGATATACCTACTGCTTCCTCCTCCAAATTTCCCCTCCCTTCTGTGAGGTCAGTTGAGCTTACAAAATGACTGGAGCCAAATCACCTTGTCAGCACCTGTGGCTCAAGGTAGACTAGACCCTGAGTTTCCGTGATGCCAGTCCATCCAACCACTACAGCACAGTTCTCTCTTGTTATGTTCATTTGATATTGAATGCACATTTTTGCAAGCCTCTCTAATAAGAAGTGCCTATACCCTCCACCATCTGGAATATCAAGCATTCTAGGAAAAAGGGGCCAGGAAGGGAACATTTCAACACTGACATCAACTGGACCCTGAAACCATAATCAAGAGAACTTGGTTGTAGCAGAAAACAGCTTTTTGTCATCTTGACAGTAAGAAGAATGTTGTTTGCTGCTACAAACCAGCAGCATTGCTATAACTTGAGTTTCTGCTCACTATGGACAGCTGGGGAAGCTGCATTGGCAAAACTAATTACAGAGTAAACTGTTCAGTCCAAGTTTATTTTTTACCTTCAGGCCTGAAAGATTAAAGAATTTATCTCTAGACAGTGGAACCATTTCTCTTCCTTTTTCCATCTGCTTCCTTTTTACCAGACCTTTGGGAACAGGAGACCAGCAAGAGAAAGAGAAGCAGGGGAGGGAAGGAGGGAGAGGGAATTGAATATATCCATATAATACAATCTTTGGCTGGTTACTGGCAACAAACAAAACTGAGCAAATCACAGACTGAATATTGTTTCACAAAGACCACGAAAACAGAAAACCCACATACATAATTTCATGTTCTTTTCTGTTTCATTTAAGAAAAGAGGTGCAACAAGGTGACATGGCTGACACAAACACAACACTTCCATCCCTCTGGCCTTTTGTTGACATAGCTTTGTTTGCAATGTAGCCCATGAATGACATCATCCCAAGGGAAGCGGCAACTGAAAGAGTTGAGATTAGTTTTGTTTAATGCAGGCATATATATCCTGAAGACCCTATTTTGTTTCTCCAGGAAATGTAAAAAGAGTTCATTACATTTTTTGTCCTTAGGGTGTTTGTATGTGTGTGATTAATTTCTAATGCACGGACTGAGATATATCTCTGAAGGACATATTTGGTGTATATGTATGTATATGTGTGTATATATATATGTATGTATGTATGTATGTATGTATGTATGTATATGCATATGAATATGAATATGAATGTATGTATATGTTATTGGGTAGAAAAGTCCGCCTTTCTCTCTCTCTCTCTCCCCCTCCCGCCCTCTCTCTCCTCTGTCTTTCAAGCTAGATGTATGCTCTCAGCAATATTCCTCCATAATTTGATATGTGAATGATAAAAGGGAGAGTAAAAACCACTAAGTTACTGTTTTGTGATTCTACAAGAAATTCAAATAACCTGTAAAGAACTCAGCCATATGAAAATGAGGAAACATTTCTGCCTATATTTAAGAAAGAATTATAAAAAACTGGCTTTTGAGACCATATAGTTGCAACCATAGTTGGCTAACTCATTCTGTTGATTGGCTAAAAATTGCATGCAAGAGAAATTGCAGCTCAAAGAAGGAAAATTAATTATTTGCTAATACACACACAGACACACAGACACACAGACACACACTCTCTCTCTCAAATATAATATATAGATTTGTATCATGTTTCTCACAAAATAAGGCTGGGCCTTATTTTATTTTTTCTTTAAGCCCCCACAAAATGGCTAGGATATCTTTGGGGAGTGAATTAATTTCTTCCCCCCCCCCATGCACCAGCGCCATCTCCAACAACAGCATCTGAGTCACTCCCACTTTCCGCCCATCCCTGTAAAAACAGGAAAAAGTTTTTGAGGTACCTTGGAGCACTGCGCGCTGCATTTTGGTTTAATCCTGAGCGGCTGGGTGGGCATGAGAAGAGCCGAGTGAGCATCTCTGCTGCTGCTGCTACCCTTGGTGCTCCAGCCTCGGGTAATTTGCAAAAGTCCTGGTGTGCAGCCTGTTCCTGCATTCCAAGTGCCCAGGCCAAGCTGCAACTGTCCCTCTCTTGTCAGAGCCATCTCCAATAACAGTGACAGCAATGGTGGGAACCGTGGAAGGTATGGAGGCGGCTCCCCCACCCAAGAAATGGCTGAAACACTTCCACGGTTCCCACTGCTGCTGCTGCTGTTATTGGAGATGGTGCTGGTGAGAGAGGGACAGCTGCAGCTCGGCCTAGGTGCTTGGAATGCAGGAATGGGCTGTGTGCTGGGACTTTTGCAAACTTGCAGAGCCGGAGGCTGGAGCACCAAGGGTAGCAGCAGCAGAGATGCTTGCTCAGCTCTTCTCACACCCACCTAGCCACTCGGGATTAAACCAGAATGCAGTGAGCAGTGCTCCCAGGTACCTCAAAATGTTTTTTTTTTCCTGTTGTTACGGGGATGGGGGGGAAAGTGGGAGTGATTCAGATGCTGTTGTTGGAGACAGCACTGGAGAGAGAGACACCAGCACCGGTGGGAACCATGGAAGCTATGGAGGCCTGAGAAGCAGCTGAAATGCTGCCAGACATCCATGCTGATACCACCCACCTGCTGACCTGGGTAAGGGAGCCCTCCGTGCTCCATCATGATTGGCTGTTAGGAGCAGCTGATAGTGAGGCGTAGCTGCCCGTGGGGCACTCCTAATGGCAAGTTCCCCCCGCCTTCCTCCCCCAATTTTGCATGTTTTAAACTAGGCCTAAATTTGGGGGGAGGGACTTAATTTCATTTTATGCCTAGAAAACATGCTGGGTCTTCCTATTGGGGGGGCATATTGTTGGAGAAATACAGTAGATCATAAATGAAGGTTTTAACTCTAACAGATTCAAAGATCCATTCAATAGCATTAGGAAGAGCACTTAGACATATATACCACTTCTCTAAGTGATTTATAGAGTCAGCATATTGCCCCCAACAACCTGGATCCTCATTTTATTGACCTTGTAAAGATGGAAGGCTTGAGGTGGTTAGGATCAAACTCCTGGCAGTGGGCAGAGTTAAACTGCAATACTGCATTCTAACCACTGCACAACCACAGTTCTTAATTCATTCCACTATCTCCCAAGTGATTTTCCAGTATTCCCCTCTCCCCCTTTCTTTTCCTTCTGCAGCAATTGTTTTCCTGGATAATTTTATGTTGGTCACATATTCTGGCACTGTTTCTTTTGTTTCTTTATTGGCCTCATACTTGTGCTAGGAAATGTATTTATTGATGACTAAGTCTGTCATCCTTTGCATGCTTTCTTGGAAGTAAACTCTATTTAATTCAATGAGACTTCTTCTTGAGTATCCAAGTATAGAAGGTTCAAGCAGTTACACATCACATACACCAAGATTCAGTCTTCTGAGCAATTATAATTCCCATCATTCATGGTTCTTGGCCATTCTGGCAATTCTTGATATATTCCAACATGTCCAATCCAAAACTGGTAACCGCTGGTAATTTAAGGAAGATCTTTTGCAATTTATCAAAATGATATTCTTTTGTGAACCAAAGGAATATCATATTCCAAATTTACAACTGAAAGATGGTTGAATTGGTTATTCACCAGATTGCATTGGCTGTCCTGGATCTAGACAGAAAGGAGAGGGAAATGGCTGAGTTCATGGAGGATACAAATACCTAAAGGCTGTGGTATTTTGAACACAGAAGTCATGAATGCTAGTTGTTGAAAATATAGGGAACAATTTCATGGTAAGACAAAGACTGTAGAATTGTTTCTAGGGCCATTTATTTGCTTAACTTTGGTGTCTCAAACCTGATACATATATCACATGTTTCCAAATAGCAGACAGCAAATTAGAAGTGTGTTGTGTAGTAACCCAATAATCCATCCAACCAGCAAAAGTAATTTAACTAAGATGGAGTGAGGGCTTACTATGGAACAATCTATCACTAATGACTGGAACAGGTGCACAAAGTGTCTTAATAAATCAGTAACCTGAAAAGCACATAAATTACTTTGAAGGTTAATGTATTTTCCTCCTTGTTTCCCAAACATCTTAAAGCTATGTTCATGAATATTTCAGAAACTGCATCAAAAAATCTCTCCGGAATATGCTTGGGGTGCTAGATAAAGAAAGAAATGGAAACAATTATACTTACCTAAGTGAGGATCATTATGGAGCAATGCCTTACATATCTTCCTAGCAGTGAAACTCACTGAACTATAAACTTTTAAGAGGACTGTTATGGTCTTGTTATTAACTTCACTTAAAATTGGATTCCCTCCCTCCCAGATTCTTTCAGCTTATAGTTGAGAAATATTTCTTCAGTGAAAATATATTGAACTTTAAATAAGGTTTGCTAAGGCACCATTTCTTCTTTCTTCCTTTCCAATCCATGAATCAGGGTCATCAGACTTAGTCTGCCTTCACCCAGCAAATTTTTGGCTTTCAGCAGTTTCAATGTCTTCCCAATCGACCGCAAGCATCCACTGCAGTAGGCCATTTTCTACAGATTGTACCAAAATAACAGTATTGTACATGTAACATGCTCTGTGTCAGAAAGTGCTACACAAAGAATTGAGAACATTTAGTTCTTTATAGATAACCAAATA
Organism: Laticauda laticaudata; assembly: GCA_004320025.1. Classification (NCBI taxonomy): domain Eukaryota; kingdom Metazoa; phylum Chordata; class Lepidosauria; order Squamata; family Elapidae; genus Laticauda; species Laticauda laticaudata. The sequence goes on from BHFT01026432.1 coordinate 22,057, forward strand.
GAGAGACAGAGAACTGGGTACTGGAGCATCTGAATGAGTGGCTAAATATATTCCCTGTTTCTCAACTAGCCTACTCCATTTTTGATAGAAAAATTATACCATATAAACAGATGCATTATGCACCCTGTTTGGGCTTAATGAATAAGTTCCAGGAGGTTAGGGCCAGCTTCTGTTATTTTAGGCTTATATCTTAGTCTTACAATTTTAATGTTATTCTTGGATTCTAATATCAAGCATGACGTCCTTGGCTCCCAAAACTCATCATAGGTTCTTGTTATTGAACTTTTATGCTAATTTGGTTTCTTAATACTGCCTTTTTGAACTTCAGTTTTTTGGAGAATTTGAGCTCCAGTTTTAATCAGCTATTTACTGCTTAACCAGTACAGTTTGCTATATGTCTCTACAATATCTCTACAAAGCAAGTAAATTAAAAAAAAAACTTTATTGTTTAAAAATAGCAATTGCTGATAAATTTTCTATCATTATATGAGAGCAATAACACTTAATATGTATTTAGCTCTGTCTATCTATCTCTATCTCTATCTCTATCTCTATCTCTATCTCTATCTCTATCTCTATCTCTATCTCTATCTCTATCGCTATCTATCTATCTCTATCTCTATCTCTATCTCTATCTCTATCATCTATCTATCTATCTATCTATCTATCTATCTATCTATCTATCTATATCTATCTATCTATCTCTATATCTCCCTATCATCTATCTATCTCTATATCTCCCTATCATCTATCTATCATCTGTCATCTATCTATCTATCATCTATCAAAAGAATATGAATTTATAAAAATATATATAAAAATTCAGCTTCCCAAATTATCAAAGCAGGAAAAGGGAAAACTGTCATTGCATGTCACATATTAGCCAAATGTCAAATTTCAAAATGTATATTAAAAAGAAGAAAATATTTCTAACATGAAATTTATGTCATGAAATAACATTTTGCATCTTTTTATTAGAAAGTTAAATTACCTTTAAAGCACAGATAAATTCACATACTATTTCTCCTCATACTCACACACACACTTACACGTACACATATTTATATTGATCACTTGCACGCAGAACCTCCTTTAAGGAGCCCCTAGTCCCAGAGTTAGATCAGATTAGTTCAAGTCTTGGATTTCCTGTAACAATTCATGGAAGACAAAGTTGGACTGAAAAAGCAGGAAAGACACAGTACTGAAACTATTGAACTTTAGGGTTGAAGAAGAAAGTCCGAAGGAAGTCATGAATAATCAAGCTAACAAACAAATGAATCATCAAACAAATCAATTTTCACTTGAGACCAGTCTCAAATTATCTCACTTTGGACCTATTAGGCAAAGACCCAGCTCTCTGAAAAAGTCTCCAGTTCTGGGAAAGAGTGAAGGAAATAGAAGATGACCAGCAACAAGGTGGATGGACTCAATTATAGTAGCCATGAGTAAGCTGTTGAAAAGCCTGAGGGACAAGGTTAGGGACAGGTCAGCATAGAGAAAATTTTTGCAGTCACTAAGAGTCAACATCTACTTGATGACATGTAATCAAATCAATCCCAAACCAACTTTCCGAATTTGCCTTCAGAAAAAAAAGGCCTTAATTTAACCATATGTATTTATAGTTTCCTTTATTCATCTAACTCAAAGAAAGCAAAATCTGGAAAGGACACTCAATCTTCAAACACTGAAACCAGAGTCATTCAAATTTCACCCATTTTATCCATCCCTTCTTGGCACTTTCAGGTTACAGCAAAAGGATATTCATGTTCTAAGAATGCAGGAGAAAGATAGGAGTTCAATTTGTATTTAAACTTATACCATGGCAGTAATATACTTTTTCAGAATTTCTGTCTTTCATGTCAGATTATAAAAAAATTAATAATTGATTAATAAATTTCTCTTTTCATTTAAAGTCTAAAGTTAAAGTAACAAACCTTCTTAGTTTGTTAAAGTACAAACTATTGCAACTGCAACTTTCACTGAACAATGGCACCCAAAAATATTATGGAAACTACATTCCCATCTTATTTTTTTTATAGGAAGAGCCTTAATAGACTGTAATGAACATAGCTTCTTTAAACACTAGTTATCTTAAAAGTTACTTGAATCAGATCCTAAATTAGCAGGCAAATAAAAATATACCAAACATTTTGAGAACAATGAAGCCATCCAAAACAAACTAAAATAAGGTGCCTGTAAAGGAAAAAAAATCTTAAAGAGAAGATCAATATTCTAAAACTAAACAACAGAATAAAATTACATATGAATAACATACTTCACAGTATGTTGTCAAGCTGAAATTATTTTTAAAATTAGTTCAGGTAAATCCTTTTTGAGCTCAGATGCAAAATGGAAAATATGTTAATTCCTATCAAATTGAATATACATATATTCCTTATCCCGTATACATGGGTGTGTGTATAGGTGTGTACAGAGGTGGTATTCAGCAGGTTCTGATCAGTTCTGGAGAATTGGTAATGGAAATTTTGAGTAGTTTGGAGAACCGGCAAATACCACTTCTGACTGGCCCCACCACCATCTATTCTCTGCTCCCCAAATCTCAGCTGTGTCTTCTTTTGTTGCCCTGCACTGGAGAACAGAGCTGGAAAGCAGGTTAGTGGGTTGGGGAGGGAATGGGATTTTGCAATGTCCTTCCCCCAGGAGTGGGGAGGGAATGGGGATTTTGTAGTAACCTTCCCCTGGAGAGGAGAGGGAATGGAGATTTTACAATATCCTTCCCCTGTCATGCCCACCAAGCCATGCCATGTCTACCAAGCCATGCCAAAAAACTGGTAGTAAAAACTTTTTATCTCACCACTGGTATTTATGGTGTATGTGTGTGTGTGTGTGTGTATGTACACACAAAGATCTGTTTTTTCATGTCACTTGATAAATTTCGTACCATGGTATATTAAAATAAGCTAAGATGACCTTTGAATCTTGTGAGTTCAAGATATAACTATGTAATGTGATTAAAGATGTGTACTTCTCTTCAGCAGAGAATGTACAATATTTATTAATAATACTTTTTATGATTTTATATGGTGTATCAGTTTTAGCATCTGGCAGCTACATCAGGAGACCCCATCTGAACAAGTTCACCTTTTTCAAACTTCTTGGGCATAAAGAGATTCTATCTGCCATCATCTGATGCTTTTTTATTTCTCTTTCAGCTCACTGTTCCTTCCCATCACCTATCAATCTCTTTCTACATTTTAAATTGCATACTGCCTGCAGAATAAAGCCAAACTGTATAACTAATCCATATAAAATTAAACCCAGTGACAAGAATGTGGCAGAGAATGAAATAGAGAGCAACATGGAAGAACAAGCATTATAGGAATTAAACACAAATGAATTAATTTCACTGCTTTTCTCCTTACCAAGTTTATTTTTACCCATCATCATTTTTGCACTCATATTCACTCATTTTTTTGTAGATCTTATGGCTTCTTGGTTTGTAAATTCTAGCATTCTGTGAAATGCTTTGTTTGGTAATCTTTATATTTTTATTATTTTATGTATTTCATAGAATGCATTAAATGGAATATGAAAACATGAGTTAGAATTAGCTGGTGTTAGAAAAAGTGTGCAATATTAACAATAGATATTCAACAATGACCATATCATTCACATTCCTGGCCTTTGGTGTCTTTATTAAGCTTATGCCACACTACAGGAGCACTACTGAGAAGCCCTCTCTTCAGAAAGCCATACTGGAACATGAACAGAAAACCAATTATTCAATCTATGGAGCAAATTCATTGTCTTCACAAGCAGACCATGGGAAGGTTCAGGTTTTGAATTGTTTCCTAATTTTATTATTATGGTTCATTGCATAGTCAGCCAGATGTTCAGACAAGATTTGGCATTTTTATCCACCTGTTGGGTCCTATCCAAGGACTTCACACCTGAAGTCCTTATAAACAGAAGAACACTGACATCCCCAACATCTACTGAAGATGTTATCTAACCTGATAACGAAATGTTCTGAAACCAACCCACAAGCTTGAAAACAAACCTTCATCCTCATCCTATAGCCGAGCTACAGATATCCCTAAAGGTTTCCCTCGCACATTTGTGCTCATGGTTTCTGGCTTTTGGGGGCAGTGCTCATCTCTGTTACAAAGCCGAAGAGCCAGCACTATATGAAGATGTCTCCGTGGTCATGTGACCAGTAAGACTAGATGCCAAAGGTGCACGGAATGCTGTTACCTTCCCACCAAAGTGGTCCCTATTTTTCTACTTGCATTTTTACATGCTTTCAAACTGTAGTTGCGTAGAACTGACAGTAATGGGGGGCTTACCTTGTTACATGGTCTAGATATTGAACAGCCAAAACTCCAACCTTTCTGCATCGAACAACTCAGACCTAGCCACTGAGCCCACCGCATTCCCTATATTCACTACTTAATATATATTAGTACAGAAGCCTGATTGCATGCAGATTGAGATTCTGCTGAAACGTTGCTACAACTTTAACAGAGACTACAATGACTACAACTTTAACAGAACTACAATGACGTGGATTAATACCCGAGAAGCTAAGACAGCACACAAATATATATACATATATATATATATTTGTTTTTTTAAGCTCTCGCGTCGGGACTTTACATTTGTCTGTTTAGCTTCCTTCGCTGTATTATCCACGTCACTGTATTCTGTTAAAGTTTGTAGCGCATTGATAGTGTCTGTTAAAAGTGTGTAGGCCAACATTCAGCAGAAACTCATCTCATCATCAGCTCTGTATGGAAGTGTGTCTCACGAGTTCCTCTGTTTCAAATTGAGGCTGTCTATTCTGATTGCTATAACCTCGTCTGTGTCATTGGACTTGAGTTTATGATTGTTGTTTCTGTTTCTTCTTCTGTTTGTGGCTGTTTGGCTGCAGCACTCTTCTTGTGTTGGAGCTTTCAATGCTCTTGGTTCTGTGAAAGACGCGCTCTTCATCAGCAAGCTGGTTTCACCTGGTGTGCCTGGTTGGGGGTGTTAGTGATCATCAAAGGAGCTGTCTGTGTTCAGGCTGTGGGGGTTTTTGAGTTGGAGCATCAAGGAGTCTGTCTGATGCCAGGGTTTGTCTTTTTGTGGTTGAGATCTTTCTATTGAGAGGCAGGCTCCAAATGATACAGTCTCTGGAATCATCTCTCTAATTCATTGCTTCAGGTCTTTTCAAATCTCTATGCTCTCTGATGATTCTGTGCGGGGTTTTCTTATAGTGCAGGTTTTGGTGCCATTGAAGTTGTTGTGTGACCGTTGTGTTTCATGTGTTGACTAGTGAGAGAGTGTGTCCAGCGTTTTTACTGCATTTTTGTGTTCATTCTAGCGCGGCTACGTACTCTCTTCTATTGGTCTGTCGCAATGTATGTGGCCGGCATGATGTACAGAGAATTTCGTATATCTTGTGTTTCCAGGTCTAATTTTGTCTTCTGGGTTCTACTCAGGATGGCCGCTTTTTTTTTGTCTGTTTTGGAAAGGCAGTCTTGAGTTATGCCTGTTGTAGTATCTTACTGATTTGTTATCGTGTAGTACCTCTTATTAGGGCAAGACAGCTGTTCCATAGTACTGTTCGGTCTCTAGGTCTCTGTTATTGTTTTGTGGTTTTTGGATCCCCCCCTAGCTGAGTTGATCTTTGTTTTTTGTGGAACCATTGTCTGTCAAATACTTCACAGGCATCGCATGTTCATCTCTTATATAGTGTCTTATCTGCCAGCGTTTGTTCTGGTAATTAGTGTCTTCGCCACAGCGAATGATTTACTGTATGCTGGGTGGTGTGGGATTGGCGTTGAGAGTGGTTGGTTGTTTTTTTTTAGGATATGGTGTGGTCCCAGTGTCAATCGTTCTTTTAGCTGAGATTAGATACAGTCTAAAGAAATGGATATCATGTTGTGTTTATTTCGTTTCCATGGTTGAACTTGATTTTGGTGTTGTTGTTTAGGTGTTGTAGCGAAATTGTTTAGGTTTTCTTTCCATTGGGGCCAAATCAAAAATGTTCAATCGAGTGTAATCTTAGCCATAGTTTTGGGTTTTGTGGTGGCATTACCAGGGCTTGCGACTCGAATTCTTCATAACAGGTTGCGCAGACGAGGTTGACAGTGGATCCCATAAGGGCTCCTCAATCTTTAGCTTTGATCTTTGTCCTTTGATATGAAATATGGTTTGGTTAGCAGTGTTCTGTTAGTTCCATGAGGCTTTTAGCGTGTTGTTTAGCTTCCTTTCGTACTTAATCCCACCCACGTCAATTGTAGTTCTGTAAAGTTGTAAGCAACTGTTCAGCAGAATCTCATCTCCATCATCAGGCTTCTGTATGAAGTGTGTCCTCACAGTTCTCTGTTTCAAATTGAGCTGTCTATTCTTGATGGCTATTAATCCGGGTCTTGTTTCATATGACTTGAGTTTGATTGATTGGTGTTTCTGGTTTCTTCTGTCTGTTTGTGGCTTTGATTGCTGGCAACAACCTCTGTTCTGTGTTGAGCTTCAATGCATCTTGGCTTCGCTGTTGAAAGGACGCTGCTCTTCATCAGCAAGCTGGGTTTCACACTCGGTGCCTGCGTGGGGGTGTTGACGTGGGAGGCATCAGAGGAGTCTTGTCTGCTGCTAGGTGTTGTCGTTTTGTGTTGGAGATCTTTCTATTTGAGGTGCAGGCTTCCAAATGATTGAAGTCTGCGGAATCATCTCTTCTTATCATGCTGTCAGTCTTTTTTCAATCTCTATGCTTCTCTGCATGATTCTGTGGTGGGTTTCATAGTGTGGTTTTACGTGCCCTTGAAGTTGATGTTGGACCTGTGGTTTTTCATGTTTATCTAGTGAGGAGGTGTGTTCCAGCTTTTTTACTGCATTTTTGTGTTCATCTAGGCAGGTACTTATAAGCTTTCGTGGGTACTTACATGTGTGCTGTTTAGTGCTTTTAAATGTTGTTGTTATTATTTGTCAATAGCTTACAAGATAATGAACATAAGTATAAATATAGTAAATAGGTACAAATAATTGGGACAACAGGACAGGGACGTTAAGTATGATTGTGCGCTTATGCACACCTATGATTATTATTATTATTGAGTTGTTGTTTTTACTATAATAGTTGTTTCCAAAAGCTTCTCAAGCAGAACTCAAAAACCCTGATGTATACCTGGCTGTAAGTCCATATCAGAGATCTATCTAAAAATTGTGCACTTAAGGTGACTCTTAGAAGACAACTTATCCTTTGAGTCTAGGATCAGCAAACAGAGTCTCTGTTTTTCTAGAATTTCCAGAGTTTGTTCTTTTCAAAGTGACTGCAGAAAAAAATACTACAGAGCTGCGGTTTGAAGTCTTCCTCAGAGGGTTCACTCTATCTTCATATCACCAATACCTTACTCAGGTTTAAAGCTCCAAAAGTTTTAAGTGAGCTGTCAAAAACAATCACCACATATGTTCTTGTCTCAGTGGGAAGCAGATCATTAACAACCTGTAACAATATTCAATTCCAGCAAGCCATTGTCAATAATTATTATATTGGTCCATCACCCACTGGGATTAAAAATGCCTGACCCAACCTACAAATTGGTTTCATGGGACTGAAATTCAGCTGCCTGAGAAATCTGGCTGTAGTCACAAAGTATGACAAGTAGGAATTAGGCATCAAGATAAATGCTGTATCCATTTAGTACAGTTCTCTTCAGCTAGATATCAAAATCTTTTGGACTATAGCTTTGAGTTTCTCAATAAAAAAAAACAACAACACTACACTTGCTGAGAATTTGGGGAATTACAGCCTAGCACATCTGATAGTTTCAAGCGGCTTTCACCATACACCTGTAGAATGTATTTTTTTATCCATGAAAAACCAGAATATGAATAGATGTAACTTCTAATCTTTTAGATGTAGACTAAGGGCCATAAAAGATGCTGATGATGAATGCTGTACAGAATGCTGCTCTGCAAACTGTCATGGGAATAGAGGAAGATTGAAATGGGATTATGTTATATGAGTAGGACAACTCCTTTTTCCTTTGGTTCAGTATAAACTCCATTTTTTTCCTTTCTAAAGTACAACAGTGCAACAGTAGGAAACAGACCTGTCATTTTAATTTCAGAAGAAAATTGGAATATGAAATACTGTAATTTAGTTGCCACCAGGATTTTTTTATTTTATTTTTCAGATTTAGATGGTCCATTGCCAAGTAAATAAAGAGTGTGCCACAGAGGTGGTATTCAGCAGGTTCTGACGAGTTCTGGAGAATCGGTAGTGGAAATTTTGAGTAGTTCGGAAAACCAGCAAATACCACCCCTGACTGGAGATTTTACGGTATCCTTCCCCTGCCATGCCCACGAAGCCACGCCCACAGAACCAGTAGTAAAAAAATTTGAATCCCAGCACTGGTGTGCCATATATGCTTTGGAGTAGTCTATTTGATGTAAACACATAGATTAAGTCAACCCAATTTTGGAATAGACAGCCTTGATTAACACATTAAATTACCCCCATAAGAAAATTAATAATAATTGTCTTCAACTATAATCCACTTGGTTATTTTAAATATAAAAGGTAAGCCCTCTCCTTTATTTCCTAACAAAGACAAAAGAGGAAGCAGGTTTGTAACATCTTTTGTTTAAAAAAATATTAATTCCTTAATTAAGCCTGGAAGCATCATTAATATTCATTTGTATATAATTGTCTTAATTTTTAGTCATAATGACTTTAGTAACCAACTGTTTGATTGATGGTACTTGTGTCTTTTACATGAAGGAAATAAGTCACCATGTTGGTTCTTTTTCTTTAAAAACAAAAGGAGAGAAGATGAAAAAAAACTTGATTTATATTCATGCATGATATTTTTAACTGCCTTTAATTATAACCTAGCTAAATAAGCATGCAAACAGTGCTATGATGATTAATAGCATCTTTCTCTGAAAGTGATTGTCACAAAATGGAAAGGGGTAAAGTCAAGTATAATCTAAACTAAACTAGAGTCAGGTACTTAAGTAACTTCTTGGATCCAAAGATGAGGAGTTTGGGGATATAGATCTGCTGAGTCCTCCCCTATTCACATGTAAATTTCCTAAAAATAAAAGTTCTGGACAGATGCACACTAAATTGCACTTTCATTGCAATGTTTTAAAGATGTCCGTGAGCAAATCCCAGTCTCTACATCATATGTACCATACATTTAAGAGTTCTTAGGAGATGAAACATGACAATTCCATGAAACCAGTCTGAGCTCTGGATGAAAAATCATAGAATACAAATGTGAAAAATAATAACTAGCTTTGTTAAAATTTACATTGGCATTCCATGTTTTGGAGCAAACCAAAAAGAATGAAAGTGAGAAAATAGCAATAATACCGGCAGGAAGGAATAACTGTAATGTGCTGGGTCTCAATTCGTGATGGAGTTAGCAAATAAAAGATTCATTAGACCACCATTGTCATAATATCATTTATTATAAGAGGGTGTTTCTGTTCTTACAATAGGATTATTTTCAGACTAATAACAAGATATACGTTGACTATCTATACATTGACTATCATGCTGATTGCATCAAAAGAAAGTCACACAACCCAGAACTCCTCATCCAACCCCACCTGATCCAATCCAACATCACTCAAAACTAGGCATGCATGCCCTGAACTACTTCTATTCCAACCACAACTGGCCTTAAATGCAAGCTACTCAATGCAAGAAGCCTTGTAAATAAAATATCTGACCGTTCTCCCTTTTACTAATATGGCTAAATTTGGATATTATCATAAATTGTCTGGTGAAGCATGGTCTCATACTCTCTTTCCTGACGCATAACCACGTATAGATTAGTCATCGTTTACGCGGATTTTGTCAGATCATGAAATCATAGAGTGTGGGTTGCTATCTTCTTAAAAAAGTCCCGAATAATCATAATAAACATCCAAGTTAGCCGGGCATGGCTCCTTGATTCCTGAGGACACTCATTCTGTGGAAAACTGTCCGTGACGGTGAATATCACATTTTGGTTCTTACTATGTTACGTAGGGTCGGAGCAGAGCTCCTATTATGAACATCGAATATGGCCAAACAAGCTAAATAACAGACTAACTGGGCAGTAAGTCTCTGCTCACACACGTATTTATCTTTCCTTCGTGACTTCAATCTACCTCATAGTTAACTGGATTCTGTCTAAACGATGGACCAACTGAACGCCACACATGCAAACCTTCTCCTACAAAATCAGATAACAAAATCTGGACTAAGAATACAAACTAAGTAACAGCAAACACAACCAGAGTCTTGAACAACTGCCCTTGATCTCATCTCTGCAATAGATTTTGAAGTTGCATTTATGGAATAACCAAATTAAAGAAACCCTTATCCGCAACAGTGATCCACAACATGATTGACTTATTGTCTCATCATACTGTCCACTACAAAATCATACACGGAGTGGAATCCCAATTATACACTTCAAAAAGGCAACTATGATCAGCATAAACAACAAATCCGTCACTTTGATTGCAATTTCATTCACATATCACGAACATATTTTTACTTGAAGTCAAAAGAGTCATCAAATATATATACACAAAAACAACTCCGAAAGAGCGCAGAAAAAACAAATAACCCATAATTAACAAGGAAGTTTCAAATCAAAAAGAGATCCTTTGGCAGAAAAACAACTATAACGAGTGCACCTATTGGTGCGCAGACTTCAAAGCTGATAAATGCACTACATTCTCTGCCAAACCAGAATGAAACCTATGCCGCAATCTAATCACTAACAAGACTTCCACTAATCGTCCATTCATCCGTGCTCCAATTTTGGTAAACAACAAACTAAAAGACTCAGATCCATCGCACCCGTGACGAAAGGACTTCATGGTAAAGACTGCAATGATGACAACAATCAAATGCCACCTCTTTAAATATTTCTGGCATCAGTATTTGTTAACAGCAAGGACCATGCCCAGTATATTCCTAAGATCGAACGTAAGAACAAACTACAATGATCTAATACATAACGATTTTATCAGAGAACAATGTTTGAAAAGCATGATGCAATCTAAAACCATCTCTATCCATTGGACCCAGTGGAATTGTGAGTACGTTCTTAAAAAGCTAATCCACGTGCCATAGTCGTGAACCCTAAGAAATCTTTGAAAAACGTATTCAGAAGACCGTCCTTGCCTAACCTAGCTGGTCACAAGCCACGGTCATGCCCCATGGCTTCAAAAAGCCCCCCAGCTAGTTGAAAATTACAGATCAATCTCTTTAATGCTGCATCACCTGTAAAGTCATGGAATCAATTATTAACCAATCCATTTTATCCTCCAATTTGAGACAAACATCCTACTCTCTAATAACATTTGGTTTTAAAAAAAACTATCATGTATCTCAACTCTTACACTGAAAACATATGGATTACATAATTTGATCAAGGCAAACAAACAGACACAATCTATACACAGAACTTCTGTAAAGCCTTTGATTCCAGTGGTACACAAACAAACTACTCTAATTAAATTTTATGCATCTCTGGACATCTGCATAACTTGAACAGAAGCATGTCCTGTCAAAACAGACAACAATATGGTCAAAATTGGGAGTGTCCTATCAAATTCTGTACCTGTCAACAGTGGTGTTCGAAGGCAAGTGTT